>JBBPPG010000741.1:0-16584 GCA_038091855.1 Leccinellum luteum
CGGCTGGCCGCCTTCCCCGACCAGACGGTCCAGCCTACCGGGCCGTTCATCGCCGCTCTCAAATGTATGAAATTCAATCGAGTACTCCGATGTGATGTGAAGAATTCATGAAAGAACGCACCACATGCATACGATCCTCAGGCTGGACCTACGGACTAGTGCACAAGTTCGCTGCAGCTGGAAATGAACGCCGTCAACAATAAATGGAGCAAATTTACCGAATCGAATTGCACAGACTCCCGGGAACATCCGAGTTCGTGCAGATGCGTTCAAACATTCATATTCATAAACCATAACCGACGTCACACTAGATCAGCCCCCGAGATGCTATCAACCTGTCATATCATGTCACATATCATATCATGTTCATATCTGTTCATCATCATATTATTATCACATCATATCCGTCTTCAAACAAACCATGATACACGTGTGCCACCACCACCACACAACCGCTTAACCACATCACCGCATCACCATAACTTTCAAAACTCCTTTCCAGGACGAGGGAAGCCCCCAATATTTGGCATGGATCTGCTAGACGGGGAATACTAGATCGATCAACTGACAGTCGTGTCTAAATGATCTATCGCGTTTGGATTGCGTTCGGACGTCATAACTGACTAGTACAAGAAATGAAACGAAACTTCAAATACAGCTCCAGGACAACGCATGCAGCGACCACCGAGAACCTCCCAGGCACGCTGATTCCAACGTTCGAACGTCGTCCGACTGAGGTCTCGCTCGGTGTATCGATCGCTGTCTGAGACAGCACAGTCGACGACCGAGTTTCTGTTGATCTGGCGGGAGTAGCGATTGCGAAGACCATTCCTCACAGACCGTAGCAATACACAAGTCTTCTTTGAAGGTTGTCAGGTAGTCCAACCCCTCAGAATCCAGGCCATGTTTGTTAGATGGCAGGTTCGATCGAGTCGCGTCATGATATCCGAGTCTGTACCTACGTTGTCGCTCGCGCGATCGCTGCATCAGCGGTGAGATCTCTCGAATCTCCGGAGGCGCAGTAAGTCTGTATCTGTAAACCCATTTGGCATTCCACTTTCTGGAAACAAGTCAGGGAAAGGGTATACGACAGTGTAGTACCGAACCATCCAAGTGTGTATGTAATAAAAAAGAAGCAAGAATGAACAGCAAGCAAAATCGTCGACAACCCGATGCAATCCTCCAAAACGTTTGAGATCCGTGGAGAGGTTCGTGAATGATCGTCGTGAGTTCATAATGTTATATGTATCGGTGGCGGTCCCGAGGCAATCTCGCTCGTCTTCGCTGAATCGCACGTCGCCCCATCCGTCTATTCATCATATTCATGGTCGGACGGCCTTCCAGAATGATGCATACCTACAGTGCAGAATTAGGAACCCATTCGGAAAGAACATAAAAAAAGCCAAAATTGGTCGCCGACTCACATGTTTACCATATCTAACGCCACTTCCGGTCCTTTTCGTATGCTAATCGGCTCGACGACGAAGCCTAGCTTCCTGAACCTATATATGTAGATGGTTATACACGCGCGCGCCACCATCATATCAGAATCAGAAGGGAGAACTTATTGATGTCAAACCGTCCGAAAAATTAAATCAAACTTACACGTCCTGATACCACGGCTGTCTCGCCGCTGACCTCCAGAGCACGAATCCACCGGACGAAATGACCCTCGCGAGTTCAGCCACCTCATCTTCAACGTCCTTCGATCCAGGCCCGAACCAATCTAGGTGATCCATGATGACCGCCCGCGTGAGTGAACCCGTCGAGAGACCGCGCAGGACACTAAACGATGTAAACAAATGACATGAGCATTCATTGTCCATATCCACAACCGAAATTGATAGCGCCTAGACTTACTTGAGGATAGAGTCAGTGTGCAAACGGAACGCATCTGTCGCCTTGCCGTTATCGGCTCGAAGCTTCTCAAACCCTGCGCGCGTGAGATAAGCTGGGCACGAGGTGGGAGTGTAGTGACCAGTGAGGCACTGGGAGAAAGATAGTGAGAAGAATGAGTGAGGTCACCGTTTTCGGCCGTCCAGGAACGCTTACCAAGGGGTAAAAGTATGCGCCGTCTTTGAATCTATAAGTAGATGGGATGGGGTCCAGTGTGTCCTTGACGAATTCGTAGATGCTGCCTTCGTCGAGCAACATTTTCCGTTGGTTGGACGGGACACCGAGAGCGTTCCAGCAGAACATGGGGGTTTTCAACATTGCGACAACGAGCGGGTTGAGAAGCACAGGCATCAGTTTTTCTCTCCATATTTCCACTTGCGCCTCGGTTGTAGATGCGTTGCAAAGATCCTCTGTATCCTTGGTTACCCCGGCGAGAGTGAAAATAATACGAGCAAGACGGATCGCCAAGCCACTATATCCTTTCATATAGAACGCCTCCGAGAACGCCGTATCGTTGATGTGCCAGAACTGATAGGCAATGGAAGAGAGAAGCGGTGAAATCTCGGAATCTAGTAGCTCGCGGAATCGGGGGTGTCGGCCCTCTCCAAACATGGCGAAAAAGTCCTCGTAATTCAGTGAGAGCAGGGATGCAAGCTTCAACTCTAGGAGATGGCCTTGACTGAAAGTACGGGTTCAGAGGGATGGTTGTTATTGATGAAGGCAATTGCCTTACCATGGGTTCATATCCACACAATGAATCTATAGTAAAAAATGAAAATGCAGTGAACATATGCCAGCATATTTACTTACCCTTCGGGGCTGAGCGGCGATCGCGTAGTGGAGAGCATTATCTCCCGCAGACGTAATAACAAGCATCGAATCATCGGGACCCAGGTTGAGATGCCTCATATCCTCGAAAGGGTCTTCCTGTAATCCAAATGAGATACTCCGGCAAGAGTAACAAGAAAAAGCGCACCCATGTAAACGAATAAATGAATGTCCGGAACTTCTTATGAACAGGCTGTTCGTAATATGGCAATCTCCATGGCTAGGCAAACTTTAAGCACATGAACAGACGATGACAAGAGCTGACGCACGTTTCCGACGTGGTAATGGAACGAGCTCAAGGGAGGTGTGATGTTGATCGTCGAATGCGCTGGTGCCGCCGACTCGTCCTTGAGGAGTTCGATTTCAACGGCCTTGGAGTCTTTGGGGTTGGGCGAAGTAGGAGAGCAATTCCCAATCATGTTTCCACTTTCTACTTCGAATGCATGGCAGAAGCGTGACACGTCGCACGATCGCGAGCGGCCAAGCCAAATGTAGTAAGGACTATCGAATGTTCGATGAGTAGAGGATAATTGAAATGAACACCTGCCACACTCACATGCGAACGATAAAGGGAATGACAAAGTGATTCCTGCCATTGTACGTTTTGACCTATCGATGGAGACATTAGAATCCCGTTCGATACGCGAAATTTTGATGCTGAACCGCACCGTGCCAAACTTGTACTCGAGGTAGTCGCGTCGGTGAGGTGACAGCGAGACGTGATCAAAGTCAAACCAGATTTGCCAGAACCAACGACTGAGCCAACCGCACTCTTTGCTAGTTCCTCCAATCGCCTTCTCATGGAGCGAGGGCTGACGTCCCGACGTGTAAAAGTCAGCGACACCGAGCAGGCCATTCTCGGGACAGAGAACATAATCGATGCGGTCGAGGAGTGTGTAAAAGTTTGGAATCTGAAAAAAAAAAAATTGGTGCTTGGAAATGATGAGAAGAGAGGTATATACCATGGAAAGAGAATAGCTGAGCGTAATGAAACTGATGCTGCCCTTTGGATCAGTTGTAGACCACTCGGGGATGCTGAACGCTGTCGCATCCTGGCACAATACGGTGATGTTGCGCCAGCCCTTGCGAGCAAACCGCTTCCGAGCCACCTCCAACAGAGGTTCGCAGAGGTCAATGAGGTAGATGGCGTCGAATTGGGAAACGGGGAAGTGTTTGTCCATAAGCTCGATGTTGTGACCTATTCGTCGTTGGTCACATGAAGGCAAGAAATAAGAAGAACAAACGCACCGGTGCCACCGCCAATGTCAATCCAGACGAGTTTCTGCGAAGGATTCTTGGCCCGGAGGGTGCGAAGATGGCTCACGGAGAGACGTAACATGGTGTTGCGGCCGCGAAGCAAGCCACTTCGAGTCTTGTCATACACGTCGGCCTGGCCCTTGTAAAACTGTGATGCAACGCGGCGGTGAGGAACCATGCACACGAGGCACTTAGGCGGCAACGAACCTTGTCGAGACGCGTCCGCTGATCGTTGGCGCGGAGTGGGTGAAAGAAACAGTGCCATGTGAACTTGAGGTAGGGCACTATTGCGTCGGTGAGAGCGAGGGCAACAGTAATGACTGATCCTGCAACAATGAGGCATACTGCAATCGTCGACGACCCGGTGTAACGCGAGAGGGCGTGTCCGAGGTATCTAACAAAGGGTAAGGCACCGGTGGAGATAGCGGTAACGGAGGACGCACAAACTATTGTAGCAGGCCAGCAGGCCGGCGACCAAGAGTAGGCCGCGAAGGGAGAGAAACTGAATCATTGGGGCAGTAGGAAAGGTCCTAATGCGGAGAGCATTGGATCTTATAGAAAAACCACAATTAGTGAGGTTTGCTTTTACGGAGTTATCAATGCATCTTTTCGAGATGTGACGATAATTAGATGCCCTTCTTCCGAAACCAATCGCATAGCTCCCTCCGTGGGACGTGCGCACGAGGCGAGGTGTTCCTTGACGCGATTACGAACGTGCGAGTTCCCTGACAATCTCAACTCCCGCTAGCCGTCATTCTCAAATCTTTGGGGCGGGTCAGCGCGCAACGACTCACCTAATTAATCATGATAACAAATACTATTTGACTTTTTCCTGTCGTGATAATGACGGGAAGGACTCTCCACGAGGCCTCCTGCCACCATGTAGCTTCTGTGATCCACCCTTGCGCCCAAAAAACACGTACATAGTGCTGGTGAATCGACTGAACCCCTCTGAATAATCAGTCGGGGTCCGAGTACACGCATGAGATCTGGGTCGATGTGACGACCCCCCAATGACTCGCCGGCCCCGTGATCCCTGTCCCACCAATTAATGGCCATCGATAATCGTGATAGGCTCCGCGTTGCATCGAGGCTACCAAGTTTCATCCTGTTCGCCGTTTCGTACCAACGGCCACGCTGACCCGGGCCGGTGGTCAATGAAGAAGAGTCTAGTCGCAAATCGAAATAACACCCATCTATCCCCACTCTTGAAGCTCGAAGATTGCTCTGATGCGATTGTTGATGAGATCTCCTTTGGCTCCCTCTGGTCCGCGCCACTCCCAACCAATCTAACGCGCGAGGCGATTATCGCAGATAACCCATCACTCAGATCAGAGGTATGTACAGTAACTGACCCCTGGCCAGTAGTAGACGCTGGGATTCCTGGGAAACCTACTTAGGAAGGCCACAGTCTCGCGCCACAGCTTCTCTCTTTCACGCCGTTTCATAACTAGTGTGCAAGGTGGCAAGCTCCCTGCTTCCCCGTGTTCCCCGTGCCTTATGCCGTATCTTCAACGAAAATACGTAGATCTTATCCGCCACGTATCCTCGAAATGGGGCAACTGGGATCCCCCGGTTCCAGTCGAGGTTTGGCGTCTAATTTATCCTGACTTCCATCCATCTCATTTTCACGTTTTCGATCGGCAGGTGGGGGCATATGGCGAAGTGGAATACGAAACGGGCGAACTGAGGATCGATGGGAACATCTATGACTCTGATTTCCAGGCTGAACTCGACAGACTAGGTCTTCGACTTCGCATGGCCGATCACCCACCAGAGGAAAGTGGCGTAGAAGAGGACTTCATAGTCGCGTCCAAGGGGGCAAAGCGAGTAGACGTGCACGCAGGACCGGAGGCGTGCGTATCATGATCGCCGTTTCAGATGCCATGCGATGGCGAATAATTTCTCGCTTGCTCACACACACCTCACGCACGCTGTTGTCCTCACAGGAAAGTCCCAGGCATTGTGACCGCATCAATCAAAGGACAATGGCAATTCGAGCGAGGCAAACGGGATGCTCTCCTTATCATGAGCAAACCTCGATTAAGGTTCCTCCCGTCCAACGTCATCCTCGACAATCTTTATAGAGTAGAGGCCCTCAGGGACAAGTGGCTCGTCACGAGGGTCCATGTCTGTCCAGCGTATTCCATGTACCTCTCGGATAAATGTACTGTCTCTCCATTATTCTTATCCTATTCTATCCCGCCCTGTAACGTGTCATTGCTGACGATCCGAATTCATACAGCGGGCGAAAAGGTCTCTCTGGAGCTCCGAGTCCATGCACCGGTGGCTGCAGGAATACCTGGAGTTACTGCAGGTGGAAACGCCGGCGCCAGCTGGTGGTCCAACACCCACAGTGATCTGCTTCGGAAAGCGTGCGATCCGGAGGGCAAGTATTCTTACACGCCGCTCTACACGATGAAGCGTAAGATCGGATGGTTGCAGCGGGTGTTTCGCGAGGGTGAAGAGGAGAAAGCTCTAACGGGGGGAGAACTGTATGTAGATCACTTTCGATCGATCGATCGGGGGGATTGGGGACTGATCATCACATTGCAGGTGGCAAGACGTGACCCCGCCATGGGAACCTCTGGGCGAGGACGGTGAGGAAGACTCAGTGGAGGTGAGCATGTCCCATCGTAAACTGCGAGCGTCTAACGGCGTGGTGCTCGCTATCTCAGGACGACGACGAGGACATGGACGAATTTTAACAAACTGATCGTGCTATCGATCGATCGAACGTATTGCATAACGACGCATTATCACACCGGTTTACTGTGCCCCATCAAACCAGACTTGGACCGAATACATAACATACCGTCATGTACCATCCAACGTACGGCTCTGATCATTAGTAAGATAGCTACCGTGAAATCACTTGTTTTGTTATTTTCTGGCTTGGAAGGGCCTCTACCTGATTTGGACGATGATATATTTATATTTGGGATGTCCGTGCCATACCATAGGATCGGTGTTGCGAGAATTTGGCACTGTACATGAACGCCGTTTCTGAATAACAAGAACCTCAGTAAGATATGCATCATATCCGTGGAGCTTCGAAAAAATGATTACGCACCGCAATTCGCAAGGGACCGTGTGTAAAAAAGCAAAGTTCAAACCAAAATGGCAAGTCTAGAAATCACATGCAACATACATATCGATGATGCGAACATACCGCCATATGATGCCGGCACCAAGAACGAGCTGGTTGTGTGGTTGGGGCTTCGGTCTTCCCAATCTATGGTGTGCGACGTCCCTCCTGTCACCCCGTGACACGTTTGAATCAATTCCTTCCTTCTTCTCGACTGCTGAAATGTGTAAAATAATATTCCTCAGTATGGTGTACCGCTCAGCATGAACGGCTTGACGCACGATTGCAAGACCTTTCCCAGATCCTGATCCCTAATGTATATGACAGCAATATCTCCATGTCCTTTTTTTTCTTTGGAAGTCGTTATTGGATTATCTCAGAGGTATTACTCACCACCCTGACATCTAAACTGTTGCACTAGCACAAGCGAATATTACGAGACTTGAAGGTCGTTGGCTTCATCAAACAAAACATATGCACATAGTCGTTACGTCGAAATCACATGCCAGTTATCTGAGGACTCTTGCATGTGATTTCGGCCTAAGCGCCGCCTAGGACGCCGCGCGCGTAGTACCAGGCAGCGAGGCGCAAATCCATGACTCAACGTCTCAGTAGTAGTGACTGTGCCGTTCTAAATGGAATGAACAAACCTGAGACTCAGAACACTTCACACGCACAAGACATAATTTATACGACATGAAGCGATTCGGTCCGAAATGATCTAGATAACGTGCTCAAGTGATTCTCAAGTCGTGATTCGTCAGCGGGCAGACCACCGACGGGGCCCTACGATAATGATCAACTCTAGGGCACTAACTGAACATAGATTTTATCGCCGCCGTGACAAGGTAAGTAGAATCAATTTCTCCCTCCTGAGATCCGCACGGTTCTCGGAGTCCATGACATCCTTGGTTACACGATTATTACAACGAGCCTCGAGATCTCCCGCCTGATCTCCATGATGAGCCTATCTCCGAAACGTTCCCTTTCTCAATTTTTTGGGGCAGGGGAACATTCAATGCACAAGCGAACGTTACGAGACGAATCTGTTGCCGCCTTGAATCATATCAAAACGATCGATGGTTTGAGGATCTGGCATGTGATTTTTTGATGGCGTTCTCAGTGCAAACAACGCCAAACAGTTTGAGAATTTTGACATGTGATTTCTCGTTTATTACTTGGGGTTGCAAACAAAACCAAACAGTACGAGTTGTTACTTTGACATGTGATTTCGATGTGCTGCAAGCGCCGCTTCGCTTCTGGGCGCGTCGGCCGATCGCACACAATGTGTTGAACGACCCGTAATTCCCGGGTTGAGCTCTCTTCTCTTCTAAATCCACGGAAAATATGACCGATTGTAGAAATGCACGAGACATAATATCAGCATACTTAGAGGTGAACCGATGGCACAACGCGTAACTCAATCGGATCACTTTTCCATCAATCGGGCTTGCACGCAACACACATGGCGCATAGCGATATAAAGTTGGACGCGATCTCTAAGTTACCAGGCTCGTTCGCTTGGTATCATTTTTTTTTCTGCAAGATATTGATATTCACTGCGGCGGTCTCCCTCATCAAGGATTTAACATGTGATTTCGGTTCAAGCGCCGCCTAGATTCCTTCGGCGGCACGCCCCTGTCCTCAAGGCCTCATGTTTGACACGACGACCTCACTCGCAAACATACAATGAAAGATATTTTTACGCACGATGACAATCCCACCCCGCACCCTCGACTACTTCCTACTACGAATTTATCACTGCGGTGAATGCCCTCATTAACATTGTCCACCGCTCTCCCATGAGTTTTTCTGCATCGGAACATATATGTTGCAAATCTGGCCATTACAGATGTATGTATGAAGTTGATGTGATCGCCCTGCGACAGTCTATCAACAAGTAGTAACAATCGTGCATTCGAAAGTCACGACTGCATACGATTCAGATGGTAGGTAGGCTGCGAACCGAAACGACTCGAATTAGAGAGAACGTACCCTTCGACGACAACGCGCACGCCATTACTGGCTCGCAGCGCATGAACAAGGTACAAAAAGTAATCTGCACAAATAAGAGGAACAAAACAGCAGACGAAAAGCGCAGACAATAGCACGATCGCGTAGTACGAACCTGGACGAAAGGTCATGTAGTAAATCAGCTACGCATAAAATATAGGGAAAGAAGACAGGGTTGCTTACGGCAAAGCCCGAAGGTAGTAGCATGTACATATACACAGAAAATATGCGAAGAGCGGGTTGTATTCTACAGGGTCGACGATATTCGCAGTACCGCGAATGTTTGGAAAACGCGGACAACGATGAATGAGATGAACGAACGAAGGAATGACGAAGAGGAACGATCTACTAAAACAATGGCAACCGGAGACCACGAGAGACGATGGTGTGGACCAAGGGAAAGCGGGTGACCTGAAGAATACATTCTATGCGTTGCATTTCGGAGAACAGAGAACTATGCGGAGGTGGCTGAGCTGCTAGTAGGTTCTACAGCGGGTGCTTCCGCTGGTTTTTCGGCAGAAAGTTCCGCGATAGCCGTAGTCGCTGTGGGGTTCGCATTCGGAGGTGGGGGTCCCGGTGGTGGATAACCGCCATAGCCCTGCCATGCTGCAGGGTATCCACCGTAAGGAGGATGTGGTGGAGGATGGAAATATGGATAGTAACCCTGTGGGTGATTAGGGACCAGACCCTGTTGCTGGGGGTCGGCAGGAGGTGTGTGATGGTAGCCTGGATATCCGTATGGCTGGGATGGACCTTGTTGCGGGTGTGGCGTGTTCGGAGAGACACTATATAGCGAGTGAGTAGGATTGGAACACAGGGAGGGTGAGACTGCGTACCCGGGTGGACCATAATAACCCGGCGGAAGTGGGTAAGGAGCGTAGTGAGGTGGTGGGGGGACGCTAGCTACAGGCGATTGTTCAGGATAACCATGTGGGGGTGGAGCACCAGCTTGGGCGGATGTCGGTGTGGCAGGAGAGGGGATTGCATTTGCCTGGCGGTCTGTGGGAGAGGTAGATTCGGATTGGTTAACCTTCCCTTTCCGTCTCTTGGCACCGTAGGGGTTGAAACGGCCACGCTTGCCTTCCGAGATACGGCCGTCTGTGAGTAGAGGGAGGCCAGACGAGAGGGGACCCGTCAGTATTGACGGTGAAGAATCAATGTCATCTGCTTCGCCGCGATAGCGGGGGATGCCATCCACGCCGATTTCTACCTTGGGTGGGTTACGGAAGTGGGTCTTGTCGAGGTACTCTGGGCTAATGTCGAGCGAAGCTAACTCAGGCAACGAGGACGGCGAACGAAGACGACCTTGTTCGACATCTTCTATTTTGTAGTACGAGATCAGGTGCTGCGACACACCGCCAATGGTGAGAGAGAAAGTCTGGCAGGGAAGGGCGTGAGAAATTTGAAGGGTAGGGGGCCCGCTGGGGCAGGCAACGAGGACAAACCTTTTTCATAAGGCCATCGGTTTTGAACTTATAGCTGTTGGTGAGGCTGCCGACGAGGACACGCTCGCGTTGTCTATCGACGCCGAGGGAGCCCGATTCGCCTTTGGGTCTGCTGAGGGACTGACCCTCGAGGCGGCCGCCGTCCACGTTGTACTGCGAGTGTTCGTTGACGGTCTCTGGTGGGTCGGCACGCACGCCCCTGTGCCCTGCGCCGCGTTTGTCTGTTTCGCGGTAGAGAAGAAAGTTGCCAAGTATGCGAGAAGGGCTCCAGAAGAATCCGTCGGTCCAGCGCTTGATTCCACTCTCATCCTCGTCGAATACGAACACCGAGCCAGAAGTGATCATTTTCCGTTCCGAATCGACTAAGCGACGGGTGACCCTTGGAATGAGACCGCGTCGTGCGGCTTCGAGGATGAGAAGAGCATCGCCGGTGGTTTCTATCCAACCTGACCAGGGAGGCTCAGTCCAGGTTGAGGCAGGCTGTTGCTGCTGGGTGGGAGTGGCGTTTGGAGGCGAGTTCGCAGCCATCTGTTAATGAAAATTATTATGCTAATAAACATGATGGAAGTTGAACAAGAAGAAGCCATCAGCCACTTTTTTGAATCAAAGTTTGCGGGCCAGACAAGGTTGACTCACCGAGCAGGTAGATTTGCGAGTCGGAGGCGTGAACGTGCACTTTTTAGGATCTCAGCAACATATTTCACGCCACATCCATAACCGCCAATGGGTCCGTGCACTCATTCCGTCCCATTCTATAGTCATACAATCCTGGTCCCCTTCAACACCACCAGCTCTGCAGGACGGGGCCAGCCAGACCGTGTTTCTCGCCGGCTCTCTCCAACAAGGTTTCCCGGCACGACGCTTAGTCATCCACGAATTACTGTCCGCGAAGGTTAACCGTGTTCTCTCTATGAAACGCTCCTCTCCGTTCCTCAATGTGGGTCGTAATTTCCCTTCTTTGTATTCTGTTCCCTAGATCGCCCGTGTAATCAGCATTCCCCACTATGCAATAGGCTTGCCTGCACATATTTTATGTGGTCATAATGCCGTCAAAATCATCGATATGCACCATGAGAATACGAGGACTTTGGCAGTGAGGAACTCTGTTCCCTAAATCCTGTGCATCATTTCTCGTGCATCGTATCCGACTGCGCCGTGGGCTGCCTGGCATCCGTGCGGTGCAGATGTGCGGCCTCAGTCTCCTCAGACTTCATTTCATGGTGGCACCAATGCGGCCCCTCGCGTCGGGTTTTGTGGAGTCAACTGCGTTCCTGGGCGCGACCCTTCTTTCTTTTCATCACCATTGCCAAGACCTGGATCCAGACTCACTGTCACGTTAATACTGGGTGTTTATACCTTACAATACTGGCTAATATTGGTCATTTATCTATTTAGCCTGAGAACACTTGGAATCCCCGCCTTGGTTTACTTCCACGAGTGCTGTCTGAACTGCTCCCTCACAGTACTCCTCGTGCTCGATCCATGTCAGCGGGTCGCTGTCTTTGGCATGGAAACTCGAGGGCTATTGTCATTCTTATGAAATATCCATGGCACAACACTTAGTTCACACCATCAGTACAACCAGGATTCATAATACAGCGTTGATCTAGGTTTGTTGATTCTTACTGTATAGACCGCTTATTCGACCGCTCACCTCCCAACGATAGAATCTCAGTAGGTGCTGCTTTTCGTCCGAGTGTTTCATCAATGTCAATGATGACAGTGCACGCATTGCGATCTTCTCGCTTTGATACCGTTTCATCTTACAATTCTTACCGCGGTCCATAGACACAAGACGCAACTTTAACCTCCTCACTTCTGCCGCAAGAGCAACTAACACATACTCGATGCAAGCTTTGGTGTGCATATCGCAAGGACCATTGCCTTGTAAATCCACCCAGCAACTAGGAGATGTTCTCACTTGTCTCCAGGTTCCACTAATGAAGCTCGATCCGAGGAGAAATACGAGAGGCACTCATGTTGGCATGAGTGGCAGGTGGAAGAAGAACAGAAGCGGCTATTGAGTGGCTAGGGTAAATTACTCGCCATGAAACCTATCATCAAACATGGGTTGGATGGATCCAAGCTCACCGCCGCCTATACTGCCCGGTGTTACCCTCAGGTACCCGACTCGAGGAATGATCCTCATCATTTTTTACCCTCGTGCACATGAATACTCTGTCTCACCCCTCGGGATTTTTTATCTTTATTCACCGAGGGATCTCAACAAGCACGATGATTGGGCTAAAAATGGTCTGTGTTGTCTCTATAAAATTACGCTTAGAGATGGCTAGACCTTAAGCCAGGATGGCTACCCTCCGCCTTCTATTGCTTTTGGGGTCGATGGTAGTTGATGTAAGCTCTCGACTTTTTCCACCTGGACAATTCTCACCGTAGCCCGTAGCCCGGTGCTCTAGCTTTAGCCGCCTCCACTATCTCTCCCGTGACTAAAGGTTTACCGGGGACTTGGACGTATGTAGGATGCTACGTGGACGGCGCCAACGGGCGAGTACTCGGGAATGAGGATGATAACACTAGCATGACAGTCCAGAGTTGCATCGCCGACTGTACCGCCAGCAATTTCACAGTCGCGGCGATCGAGTACAGTACGCAATGTTGTGAGTGACCATCTTAGAATGCTCTCCTTTGTACATCGCCGCTTATATATGATTGATTTGGTTTCCATTCGCAGTCTGCGGTAACTACATGGTGAACGGAGCTGTTACAGCACCCGACAGTGACTGCAACATGGCCTGTGGGGGTGACGCAGCGTAAGCCTGTACCTTCACCATAGGTGTCTTACTCACAACCTTCTAATGACACGCAGGAGCGCATGTGGTGGCCCAAATCGTCTCTCGACATATTCTTCGACGGGCAAGGTCACGGTGCTTCCTGTCCCCACTATCCAGAATACGAATCTTCCTGGATCATGGAAATACCAAGGATGTCTCCCGTAGGTGGTCATATGTTTAATCCGACTGGTAAGCGTCTGACATTCTCGGCGTTGGATAGTGAGCCCGCTAGCGGAGCAAGAATGTTCCCCTACGAGATGGATTGGACAACGAACAACACGGTCCAAGCCTGTCTGAACCAATGCGCCGCGTTTGGTTTCCCTGTCGCTGGATTGGAGTATGGAGAACAATGCTGTGCGTCTTCGTTCTTCTTTCGATCTTCGCATGTGGTGAACAGTCGGAGATGCTAGTTTGCGGTGATCCTGCCGATATCACTACCAGCATTGTCTCTGATTCAGACTGCAACATGCCTTGCTCTGGAGACCCCATTCATATCTGTGGAGGACAGAACAGACTGACCACCTACCAGTGGTCCGGAACGCCACTTTACGTTTGGAACACACCAGAAAATACAGGGCATTACGAGGCAAGTCCGGAGTGATCCCGCACCCTGTAGCAAATGTTTATGATCTTCAGTTCCTAATCGGAGGTCTCGTGGTGCCTCTCATTGCGACCGTGGGCATCAACAACAAGGTGACGTTCGTTGAGAAATGGGGCTCGTCCGAGTTCGCCAACTCAACGGGCACGTACGAGCTCGATCTCAGCCTGACAGACAATTACCTGTTGGCCTGGCGCGAGTTGCACGTCAAGTCAGACGTGTTTTGTTCGGGGAGCATCATCCTGCCCGACAAAGGCGCTAGACAGATCAACGTCGGCGGGTGGTCGCTCTCGTCGACGTATGGCGTCAGACTGTACTATCCTGATGGAAGCCCTGGCGTAAACGGGACGCATGATTGGGAGGAGAACGTCAACGAGCTGTCGCTCCAGGTGTGTTTACCATCCGACCTCTTAAACTATGGTCGATTGTTTATTTGGTTTCTCAGCGTGGGAGATGGTACCCTACAGCCATGATGATGCCGAATGGGAGTATCCTCGTCGTGGGTGGGGAGACGGGAAGCAACGGACCACCACAACCTAGTCTGGAGATTCTCCCGAAGCCACCAGGGGGCGATACGACCATCACGCTCGACTACATGCAACGCACGGACCCAAACAACTTGTATCCATTCTTACTGGTGCTTCCGAGCGGGCGGTTCTTCATCGGTAAGGACAGATGTCGCGAGATCGACACGTCGACTCAAAGTTAATTTGATTCAGGATACTACAATGAAGCCAGGATATTGGATCCGGTCACATTCAACACGGTCACGGTGCTGCCCAACATGCCGGGTGCGGTGAACAACTTCCTCGCGGGCCGCACGTACCCGATGGAAGGGACCGCGGTACTTCTTCCTCAACATGCTCCATACACTGATCCGATCGAAATCCTCGTTTGTGGTGGATCGACACCCGGGGCTGCGATTGCGCTCGATAACTGCATCACGATCGCACCCGAAGTGGCTAATCCGACATGGACGTTGGAGAGAATGGTAAGTACATTCGTAGTATGGCACTGCTATGGTGTGTCTGAGTGGGACGGATGATCTGGTATAGCCATCAAAGAGAGTAATGCCATGCATGGTTACGCTTCCAGACGGGTAAGTCATGGCTGAGCCTGTGGGACATTTCCCGTATATCTGACGCTGTTACTGCAGGACGTACATGATCCTGAACGGGGCCCACCAAGGTGTCGCCGGATTCGGACTGGCGACTGATCCCAACTTCAGCGCCCTCCTGTACGACCCCACGAAGGCCGTCGGCCAGCGGTTCTCAATTCTCGGCAACACGATCGTCGCACGGTTGTATCACTCCGAGGCGACGCTCCTCCCCGACGGCCGTGTGCTCGTGTCGGGGTCGGACCCAGAGACCCCCGGGTTTCCGCAGGAATTCCGCATCGAGGTGTACATCCCTCCGTACTTGAGTCAGGGGTTCAAGCAGCCGACGTTTACGATCGCGGAGACGGACTGGGAGCTTGGGGGGACGTATAAAATTGTGGTGACGCTCTTCCAGGGGACTACTGGCACGATGCGGATCTCCCTTATTGCAGGTGGGGTTCTTGTTCACTACCCGCGCGTGCACAACTGACCACGCACGTACGCACGCAGCCTCGTCGAGCACGCACGGAAATGTCATGAGCGGAGGCCGGATCATCTTCCCTGCCTTTTCCTGCTCGGGGACGACGTGCACGATAACGGCGCCGCCGAACGTATTCGTCTGCCCGCCGGGCTGGCATCAACTGTTCGTGCTGGACGGACCGACGCCGTCGCACTCGGCCTGGGTTCGGATTGGCGGTGATCCGGCCAAGCTCGGGAATTGGCCAGATCACCCCGATTTTACGTTGCCAGGGGTTTGACTTGTCTCTTCCTCCCAAATAAAAAGCCCTGCCACCGCCAACAAGTGGGAAATGGGATCGATGACCCGCATTATATTTCTATCTATCTCATATCTTTATACCCAAGGTTCCCGTGATGGATGTTGTTCTGCTTTGGACTTTGCTGATTCTTACCGTTGAGAGTGATTTGGACAATAGTATTAGGTTTTCGTTGACTTGCGACGTTCTAGTGTTTAGTACAACTTTCCACCACATTGAATGTCTTTGGTACGAGATCCATTGTGAACGAGCTTTTCAGAAATTCAAAAAATTCGGAGGGAAGATATCACATCACCAAGGTCGTTCGAAGGCACCACGACGAAATGATGATTTGCTTTATAGTATGCAGGGTCAAGCTTCAAGCTTCAAGACCCACTGGCATCACAATCCTTTCCGCCATTCACGTAGCAGAGGCACTTTCGACAGCGACAGCGCAGAGTGAGTTGTACAGTACCAGTTGGCACCCCCCGCGACCTCAATGACGCTTATCAGTTACATCAACTTACATGACATTCATTTACTTTCTCTTTGGCTTCGTCTGTACCGCCGCCATGTTACCCTACGTCATCGCGACAGCACACGCTCCAGATATTCCTTACTGACGTGTGTATGAGCCCTCGGCTTAACTCACAAGGAAACGGATTAGGATGTCTGCCGCAATTCAGCGGCATCAGTATTTCGACACCTTACTTACATTAACTTATAGATACTTATGGTCCATTTAAGTAGTTTTCAAGTAAATTGTGTACCAAGTAAAATCACACTTGTTTCAGTAGGTTCCACTTCTGGAATGCT
>JBBPPG010000742.1:0-16571 GCA_038091855.1 Leccinellum luteum
GGTCATTCAGGCTTTTGCATTGCTCTGATAGTGGAAATCAAGTTGGGCAGGACTCTTATTTTTGAAGGCATGAGGTTTCTGTGCTTTGCCAATGATGAGTGGAGCTAGCTTCTGAGAACCATTTGCATTCATGACAAAAAGATATGTGAGATGGTTCTTTTTCCCTTTCATGCTTGAAAGTTGCTGGTTGGCCAATCCATGATCAGGTAGCATACTAATTAATTTAATTAGTTTTGAGAAAATATACAATAAAAGCAAATGTACACATAGAACAAACCAGTCTCATTAGCATTGAAGAGATCTTGCAGCTCATAACCCTGATTTTGAATAACATCCTGAATATGGTGTCACTCCTTTTCAACAATGTCGGGTGCAGCAGAGACAGCTTTGCTATGTTATCTTATCCCTTTTAGCTCATTTTGTAGCTTAAATCGAGTGAGCCAGCCTTCACTGAGACTGAGCTATTCATCCCCAGGGACACCAACACAATCAGCAAATGTTTTCTACTTTTGACAAAGGACTTCACCAGTGATGAATAAGCATATTGTCTGCCATTTCTTTCAAAACCCAGAGATCAAGTGTTTTAGTGACCTCTGGATGTTGGGTCTGGCAAAACCTTTTGGCTAAGCACTCCAAGCTGGTGCTTGCATCACACTCTGCACATCATTTTGACTCATGCTTGAGCCATGCAGATATCCTTGGTTGCCTTAGATAAAGGTTGGGATAAATGGTGTTAAAGTGGCATGTAATTTGCACTTGATTCCTGCCATCGGCATGATATCAATCAAGGATCTCAATATGTTATCCAAGTATGGCAATCTCCTTTTTCTCAAATTTCACAACTGGGGTTTTCTTTTCAATATCCTAAGGAGCCCTAGGTTGCCCAGAAGCAGCATGGGGTCCTATAAAATGCATCATAAGTTACACAATCAATTTATTGTAGTTTTAATGACCTACACTTTCATTGCTTCAAGAAACTTGTCCACAACTGCCTGCAACTTCTCAACAACTGCTTTCTCTTGCAAACTCAGTTTTCCAATGGCATCATCAAATCTAGGAGCTTTGTCCAACATTTCGACCACTCACTCCTCATCTACGAAATTTGCTTTACCATAGTCAAGCCATTCTTGATCAGAGTCCAACACAGTTTGACCAGCCTTCAGCTTGGCCACAAGCAACTTTTTTTTTTCTCAGGTCTGGTCATAGAGTTTGATTAAGCTGGCTTTAAGAGCATTGAGAGGTGTCATTGTGAGTAAAAGAAGCTGAGAAGTTAATAGTTTGAGTTGTTGTTGCTATTCTTAGATACAATGTGGAGCAAAAATAAATAAATTACATAATAGAATGTCCTATTTCAGTGATTATCTTAATGAAGTATGTATTATGACCAGTAGCAAAGTGGTATATGTTATGGGGTATAAGAGAGGTATCTGTTATAGATGTGAAATCCCTGCAAACCAACTTGAGAAATGCAAAAATGTATGTGAAAATAAGAGGTTATGCATTATATGAGATATATGATAGGAGGAAGTCGACTGTAATTCCAGAGGTACTCAATGGGGTTGATATCAGGAGACTATGCAGGCCATATCATAGTATGAAAATTCTGCTCCTGAAGCCAATCCTTTATCTACTTGCAAGTATGATTGGGGTCATTATTCTGCTGAAAGATAATGTTAGGAGGATCAAGACCATGAAACTGTAAAGAATTGAGCAGTTCATGCTTCAAAATCTGAAGGTAAAGATCTCCTCCATCTATCCTACCATCAATCTTGGTAGCATAGCCAACTCCCTGCCAAGTCATACAGCCTCATATCATCAAAGAATCTCCTCCAAACTTCACTGTATTTTTTACCAGCCTATCACTTAGCACTTCCCCTGCCTTTTTCCACATCCACTTGTGCCCATCTGACCCTAGGTAATTGATTTTGGTCTCATCAGACCATACTACCTTCTTCCAGCCCTCCAGAGTCCAATCTTTATGAGCATAAGCAAAGTCTAGACAAGCCTTACAATGCTTGGCTGAAAGAAGAGGTTGTTTGGACTTGACCACAGCTTTCATACCTGTCTTCCTTAACTATCTGCACACTATGGAGATAGAAAGAGGCTAGTTGACTATATTGGTGAGTACCTTGATCACCTGAACACCATTCTCTGCCTTTTCAGAGGAAATGTGATGAATGGCATACTGGACATTATTAGCAGAGGAAAGGTTGGATGGATGATCTCCAGTGGCTTTTGGACCGTAATCTGGATATGGTAGATACATTAAGACCAGTAGTGGATGCAATAGAGTGAGCAGGTTAGCCAGCATCAAGCATAAAGAGGATGGTTTGTTATTGAGTAGAAGAGATGGATTTTATGATGGTTGTGGTTGGAAATAAAGTTGTGTGTGAACTATTTTGAACTCAGACATGGTCCTAACATGTGTATGTTTGTTTGTATGACCAAATATAACCAAATAACACTTGATTTCAATGTCATGAGCAAAAGGTGTAAAACTGTTGTAATGGTATTGATATTTTGAAATAGATGTATCTTTGCAGTATATAAGCAAAATCATATGACCCTGGGAACAAAGTTTCAGCTGAGGGTTTGTATGTTATTTGTTCCCACCAAAGCAGTGACATTTCCATGATTTATTGCAGGGCGCTTTACACTTCAGTTTGCGGTTAGGCATTGCAATGGTTTTGCATCTCACTATATAGCATGTATATCCTACACCTATCCCATTGGCAGCCAATATGTGGCTTGAGCTGCATACCAGAGCTAAGTAGAGGCTATCAAGATAACTTCCACCTAAAAATTTGGTCCAAAAAAGTATTATGAAGACTCTTATGTAGCTTTCTTCTCTGCGAATTTGAGAGGAGGTAAGTAAACAGTAATGTTATAAGCATAGATTTGGAGATCTGGGGCTACTCTGGATATTGATCTTGTATGTACTTGTCCCTAATTCTTACCTGCTTGCCCTTACTCTTGATTCAAAACCTTAAGAATGCATATTACACTACCCTCTATTTTCTATATCTACCTCCATCTTAATATCTGCTGCCCTCACCCCATGTCTCTCATTGATCAACCTTGCACATCTTTACCTGCACACATGCCCTTCAACTTGCTTCCTCACACTGCCACTCTTGTTGTCTTGTCAGTTTCCACCTCATCCTGTTATAGCTATGCAATATTGACCTGTTTGTCCTTGCTTTCCTTCAAGTTGCCACATTCTTACCCTCTCATCATACATTGTGATATGGCCTGGCCATCTTGCTTATCCCCATGTATATCTATCTATCTTCCCTTGCTACCCTACTTTGATGTTGCCTCCAGCCTCACTGCATCGAGGGTGGCATACTGTGACTGCTGTGTACTCTCATTCTGCTGAGAGTACATGACAGCCACTGCATATTGTCATCCTTTTTCCTCTTGTGTCCACGTACCTTCTACCCTCATTCACAATTCCCATAGTCTACCCCACCCTATTCAACCTCTTTTTCATAAGTCAATTTGTCCAGTGCTTGCTGCAACTCCTGTGTACTCTATTTTAGGATAGCTTTTTACAAACTCAAAGGACCCTTTAAACTCAGATATCTACTTCAACAATCCACAACTTAAATTACACAGTCAGAATATCATTGAGCAGTCTCTGTGGAGCACCACCTTATCTTTTGCCTTCCTTCACTTCATCTGTAAATTCATTCTCCTTACCTAGTATGAAGAATACTTTGGAGCATCCACAGGTCAACCTCAAGCTTTCATCAGGAGATATCAGATACTTGGACATTAAAAGAATGTCTATTTCAGATACTCACTAGCATGTTAATCCCCATCACATTTCTCCCAGCCCTTTCTCTTCTTCTCTCTACAGACTATCTATAGACAATGGGATGTTCACATTGAGCCTTATTCTCCCAGCATATATCTAAGATGCCCAGCTTGCATCACAAAATTCCCAGGAGCACAGCTATGCCCCATGGGCTGGATTATATGGCACAATCACTCAGAATGACATCCCTCACTGATTTAACTTTGGCAGAGGTACAAGATGTAAGTTAAATTTACTTGGATCAGGGACCTGCAAGACTAGCACAGCAGACACCTCACAGTTAGCAGAGAATATCTTCACATCATCAAGCATATTGTTCTTGAAGGGCATAATCTCTCTGTTCTTGAAGTGCACTCATGGCATTTACATTCATTGCAGGAAGATTGTAAAGCTGATGATTTAATATAGTGGAAGCCTATTTGGCAGTAATAATGAGAAGGAATCTAATGAGGATGAGGATGGTGAGCTAGCCCACTCTGCACCCTCAGGCATGGCAATTTGTATTTCTTGACAATTCTATATTCTTATTTTCAACAAATCTGAATTCATATTTTGAGTCTAATGAATATGCCAAATGGATAAAGGTTTGGGCTTTGTACTGTATTTTGACCTTGACCACAACAAGACTGCTAGCACAAAGTGGCAATGATGATATCAAACCATTCTCACACAATAAGCATCATCTACCACTAGCTGTCTCTTGTCTATGGCTATCAATGCTGATTATTTTTGAGAATCCACATAGCAGGCCTATTAGTTTCAATGAGATTCAGAGTGGACTTATTGATGGCATCACACTTAATCCACAAGTATTCAATGTTCAGAAATCAAAACTCACAGAAACTGATCATCCCTCTTTAATCACACCTCATTTCCCATACCATCTTGAAAACTCATATAATTCTGGCACATTATCTACTACTCTGTCAGTGGCTATAATTTTAACTTTGATTTTTTAGCACCACAGGCCTATCTTTAACATTGATGGCACTGAACTTGATTCATGACCCTTCATTGGCAATATGGAAAGCTTGGGACTCTCTATAGCAACCTATCCTTCTTCATTCTGTCAATTTTGCCTGAATCATGGGCTTGTCTTCAATGAAGACCATGCTAGACTCATTAATAGAGCTATATTTGATCCACAATCCTTCAATTCATAAGACTTTGGGCTCTCTATAGCAACCCAACCCTCTTTAGCTCCTCAATCCCTTCCATGTCTTTACTAAAACATTACCCTGTACCCATAGTGCAGTGTATTTGAACTTTTATCAAGCAATTCCACTCTCCCCAGGACACACCCTCATTGCTTATCCTGTTGCTTTAGGCAACATCCCTTGTTTACAGAGGCTATGCTTGTCTCTACCCAGGCCAAGTGTAACACATGCTGGCATGCATTTTGGTTCTGGGATCACTAGTGGAGTACATTCTATTGTTTCAACTACAACTGTTTAATGCATTAACTATTACTTCTATCAGCCCTGGAACTGTAACTTTGGGCTCTTCTTATCAACCCATCCCTCTTTAGCTCCCTTCCCATTTCTTCAAAACATTATCCTGTGCTCACAGTATAATCCAATAAGTGCAGTTAAACTTCTATCAAGGAATTCAGGCACTGATGCCAAGGGTCCAGATATACCACCCCTGCTTCAATACATCTATACTGGCATGCATTTCAGTCCTGGGGGTCACTGGCAGGGTATATTATATTGTTTCAACTACAACCATTGTATTAACTACATCTTCTGTAAGTCCCTGACCTGTGAGTCCAAATTCAAATCAAGATCTCTAGGTCATGGATCCATCCATCAGAGTCTCTTCATGATAAGAGATTTATTTATAGATATATGATATACTGATTGCATAGAATTAATAAAGCTAACCATTTGGACAAGCCATTGCCCTATAGAGCTATATCAATTCTCCAGGAAATCCTCTTAAAGGAGGAGGTAGACAAGCTGATTGAATATGCTCGGGATGCAGTTTTGATATCAATGATAAGGAAAGAGGCTATAATGGGGGAAGAAGATCACAAAAAGATGATTGAGGTTGCTATTGGCACATCTATGCAATTTATTGCAGGCTAGTCAGATGTTGGGTATCTTTATCATCTTCACAAGAAGATGACATGGATAATGAATACAATTCTCAATGAATGGAGAGAATATGGCAAATCACACCTGGCCCTATGCAGAAATAAAGTCCATTCAAGTTCTACCAGGGAAAAATAAGCTTATCATGTTCAATGGGTCAAAACCCTCTTTGAACACATGTGTTATCTTCAAGAAGACCAATAGTCCTCTGCAAATCTGTTCAGTGCTGGGTTTTTCCATGATTATATCATCAACTGTCTATTCATTTGTAAATCAATGTTAGGTGATTACCTTAATTATAATGCTCTCTACCCTGCTCTTGACAATATCTTTGCACTCAGGGCAGCTATCATTGTTGTCTATATCCACAAGTGGATGGATGGTCATCAAGAACACAGGAGATCTAGTGTCTGAGCAAATTAAACTGATGAGGAATACTTTAGAAGCCAGTTTGTATTTAGATAATTTGCAGCAGTGAATGCTGATATAAGACTCAAGAGTTGATTAATTACATTACAAATGGCTAGTGTAGCAAATGCTATTGAGAAGACCCAAAAGGATCAGTAAAGGTATGCACATCAAGTGTTATGTGCCGAGTAGTTTGCTAGTTGGATTTGCAATGGTACTGATGATCAGTCTAGACAATGAGGAACTCAAAGATAAGAGTGAGACTCACAAGGGAGTCAAGTAAATTCAATGGGTGAGGAACTGTGCTGATGGACTAGACTAACCCTTAGATGAACAAGACTGAAGAGTCTTGGCTGCCTGGGTACATGTATTTATACTATGGACATATATGCATGGACCATGTACAGTAAACTAGCCTACCCTAAATGTACATGAGTAAGCTGGGCTAAGAATATGATGTCAGTGAGTACAGGGTGTGTCATTGCTAGGGCCTAGGGCAATAGATAAGAAATGATATCATAGATAAAGTGATAAGAGTCTAGGCACATGATAAAGGTAAAGAGGTAGCAAGGTGCCAAACAAGGGAAATGGTTACCATGGTCATGTGCTATGAAGTCACGTGATAGGTCTAGATCAAGAGATAAATAAAAGTTGAGGACTCATTATTGAATAAGACAAGGAAAAGGGGAAAGGATGGATTGGGAGTTAGCTAAGAGGTTAGCTAAGTCTACTAGAGACTAGCTATGATGAACAAGGTTTGTCACAGCTTGGAAGAGAAAGAGAAAAGTATAAAGTTCAGAATGGAAATAATATATATAGTGCAAACTGCTAGTTTGAAAGCTACACAAATGGTATATGCATTGCATACAACAGATTGTGTGGATTGAGAGCTATATGGTTATGAAAGCTACAAATTTAGTACATAACATATTAAGTGGAACCATCAGGCTCAGGTTCAGGGGTCATTATTCTGTTGACATGAGACAGGCCTGAATTGGCAACTATATATATTCTTGAGTATTCCATTCACGAAGGGTATGATGAGAAAGAGCATGGCACTTAGCCTATACTTTATTGCCACTTCTTGAGGACCATGTGTCAGATTCATTGAGAGGGAACAGCATTGCTGGGAAAAGATTTGACAGGAAAGGAGGATAAGAAGATCAAGAGAAAGAGGATAAGGAGATCAAGAGACAACAATGGGCAGCAACCAAACTCATATAAAAGAAGCAAGCTCAAGCTCAACTCCTCACTTGCAAAGCAGGTGACCTTTAAAGTGATATGATATATTATATCACATTTATTATTGTCATCATGTTCACCACTACACCATCATTGTCATGTTGTCATGACATGGTGTTATTAATATGTGCATCATATATTATCTTCATCCCATGGGGTGTGCTGGTAGTATAAACAAGGTCTGGAGTAGGCATGCTGGTAACTAGGGTCAGAAAGGGAGAGGAAAAGAGGCAGGCACACATATTGTCATATTCATTGTGCTCATCATTGGCATGCTCTTTGTTATATCACTGTGTCATTGTAAACATGATCTGTGATGAATGTAGGGTGAGTGAGGAAGAGGGACTCAGGGAGAAATAGACATACACATTCAATCATGTTGCTATGTCATGGACCCCAAAGTTGAACATCCATGAGTAACTAACTACATAAAAGAAATGCACTCTGCAATAGTATATCCTCTAGGCATTTGTAACACATCTAGATTTGGATAAAATTGCTTATCTTTGGAGATAGCCTTTTTGTCCATAGCACATAGTCATATGCATAATCACGTGATTGAATTACACAGAGTACCTATTGTATACCAAATCACTATATTGGAAGAGCTCTTTTCTCTAGTTATATGTTTAGATAGCTCATAATCTCACACCTACATAACTCCCATTAGAGCCATTAGAGTGCTCTGGACTTAGTGCAAGTTGAGCTTCTATACTTGGTAAACTCCATTTCAAATACAAGAGTAGATGGTCATACACAATGGGTGCAGTTAGGAGTGGTTAAGTCCTCTGATAAGACCTTTTGCATGGTTGAAACTACTTGCCTAAGCACTTAGGTTCAAACTCCTCTGGTGCTGATTATATGGATTATTAACTACATGCTTGGACTATATACCGAGCTTGTGGCTTGCACAGCCTCCATAATTACTCCCAGTTCCATCATAAAAATTGAAGGATTAGGGTATTTCCATGTACATACTGTAGCTTCAGGAAGCCTTCAATAGGACAATATTGTGTCAAGAAAGGTAACATTGGCAAGATACTTTATTAATCAAGAACATCCATGAATAATATATTGGCATGTACATTATTCATGTGCAATGCTTTGCTATCTCATATGTCTTACATGAGTGTAAATGAGAATATATTGTTCATAATGAGCTACAATCCACCATATCTTTCACAAGTGTAGATGTTGTCATCCGACTCCTTGTTCTCATCTGCAACAACATAATCTGGATCTTCTTTATCCAATTTAGTCTTGCTGTTATCCTGATATTCACCTCTGTGGTCTTTATCTTTATCACCATCTCTATTCCCATCCTTGTCACCATCTTTAGTTTGGACAGTTTCTGCTCTTTATCCTGCTCTTTATCCTTGTCCTCACCCTCACCTTTGCCCTACTCTTGCCCTTGCCATTGCTCTTGTTCATATAAACATCCTCATTTGCAACTAGTACATCTTTATCTTGTTCTAGTCCAGGTTTGCCCTCACCTTCTGAGTTATTTCCATCATCCACTGGCTTACCAGCATTCTCAAAAAGTATATTATCCCAGTCATGTGTAACCTTATACCCAATACCTCCTCCACTAAAGCACATGAACATATCATGATCAACAAACCTGCAGTTTTTCAATAGTTTATGAAGCATTCAGATTAGGATATGTATATGTTCATATAATAGTACCTCCAGTCATGATCTGGATTGTCTCGGTGTTGTAACCATCATGCATGCAAAGGGGAGAGTAGTTCATATATGTAGTAATATGCAAAGCCAGGAATCAAGTATATTCCATGAACAACTGAGTCAGGATTAAGGAAGCCAAATGCCTCCAAAAGGTTCTCCTTATCAAAGAATTGGAGTCTGTGAAGCTACTTTTCATTTCACCCTGAAGGATAATTAATCTCACACTAGAACCTAGCACACAAATAATACATCCATGTGAACTGGTGCTGAAAATGGTACTGATGCATTGGTGCAATACTGAACATTCACATGATGCTGATAAATAAATTGTCCTTGATATAGAGACACCTCTGATCCTACTCCTGAGATAACTCAGTGGTAAACTATATATAGGCTTTACTATTAACTCAAATCTGCATTTTCTGTATTGTTATGTTGACTAATGTTCCCATCCTTGATATATTGCATTCTCCACCAAGCAGCATAGACAGAGACAAATGCCAAGGAATTTGATACAGGTGAGCAATATTCTCAAAAAAAGATGGTTGGATTGCATTGACAGTAGATCATATCATATTCAATAAAGGACCTACCTACTTATTAGGATAATCTGCTGAATAGATATAAAACCAAGGGAAGCCTTAGCAACTGTCACCATCATAACAGACAATAACTAAACCATATTGATATGTTTTGACAAACTTGTCATTCAGGAGCAATCACCATATAGCTTGCATTAATTCATGCCTGCAGTGGGTATACATCTCATTGGATGATCCCTCCATGAACTACCTGGCATATTTATCCTGGAAATCATCTAGTACATAACTCGGAATTGGTGTCAATTAGTAGTCTCTGATAACCTAGTATATGTAATAACTTACTTTGGGAATGTATGTAACATGATAGCATGCATCTGCAGTTGGCTTCTCCTACATAAGTATATTTGTATTTAGACTGATTTCTAAACAAGAGATATACTGGCCAAAGTGAAGTATTATGAAAACTTGTGAGTTGTGTAGCATCAGACTAGAGCATAAGAGGTATGATAAAATACTCCATGTTGTCCACTTGGCCTTATGGAAATGAGTGGACCCTTTGATACAGCTTGAAATACTCTGGAGATGAGTAGACTTCTCCAAAGACCTGGATGACATTGCTCATATTCTTTGAAAGGCAACATATGAAATGTTGATATAATGTCCATATCCTAAAACATGGCAACAATGATATCAGTGATATCACAGTGGTGTACCCTGTTAATTGTAAAGACAGGAATATTCATCTTTACCATGTGGCCATTTTGAGTGCTCATGTGGTAGACAGATATCAATAGAGGACACTTTCCAACCATGTTTTGCTTGGAAAGGATTAATTAGTACATGCAGATATTTCTTGACAAATTTTTTCTCTCACTCCTGATTGAATTTGATTTCTGCAGACATGTGAAATTGAGGATTTTTAACTCAGCACTAGACTTGGCATTTGTTCCTGAGTAATACCAACACTGGCAACATATGAGGAGCCCAGCAGTTAGGCTGCTAAACACTGAGAAAAGGTATCTGGCTATGATTCGAGGATTTGAGGTGATTCTACTGGATGTTACAGTGATATCCATTTGAGGATTTAGAATATAATTATATAGAGTTAGTGCATTAACAACAGCATGGATATTGATGTTACTGTCAGGAATATGCCATGGCTTGCTTGGATAGACATAAAAGAGACCCAATTTATTTGACTAGGTCTAATAGTCAACAAGTAAATAAGCTGAGATAGATCATATTCAGAAGAAGTATAGTACTGTGAACTAAAAGACAGAGGGAATGGGATCTAGACATGTTGCTAACCATTTCCAGTAGGTAAATAGTTGATATATATTGTAGGAAGACATATAGTTCATCCTGAACAGGTAGCAAGAGGTAAAGAAGGACTAGAAGACTGTTCCATTTCCACATCCTCAGCTTCAAAAGCAGAAAATAAATATTCTACTTTATTCCCTGCCTATATACTATTAGTAGAGGCTGTAGAGCAAATACTAGTCACATTACATACTAGTATAAATGTCAATCCTTCCAGGGATGGAGGAATTTGTAGAGAGTCTGTATTGACATACTCTTCTACAGGGGGTTCCTATTGTTTTACAGTATTCTGGGCATTCTTGGACACTTTCAGAACTGTGTAATGGTCAACAATACTTGCTTGAATGCACAATAGTGTGATTCATGTGCATGTAAACTCTTTTGATTGTAAAATACCTTTTTATAACCTAGACAAGAATTTGCATTAGTCTCTGGCATCAAAGTGTATAGTCAGAGTATTGAGTAAGTGGAAATGGGCCCCAATCTTATATATCATTTTTTCAGAGAGATATGGCAGCAGCTTACTAAAAATGCTATCAGTAAGTTGACTAGAACAATTTGAAGGTCAAACATGTGCTGCAGTATGGCCATGATAATGGTGACAGTGCCAATGTGAGATAATGGGGGCAAAAATAAGCATCTCCAAAAATGAAATCCACATAACAGACAAAGACCTGATATATTAATACAAATACATGGGATTTCAATAGCACAAGTATACAATTTCTATGATGAGGTGAACCTTAGTACTCATCATCCTACATATCTTTAACTACTTTTACTACTGCAGAATGAGTCTGGAGAAGTGAAAAACAAGAAATTGATTCGTTTGTGAAGATTAGCTGCAATGGTCAGAGGCCTTGAATAGAGGGCCATAAGTTATTCTTTCCAAAGAATTTTGGCTTGTAGGGAACCATGTCTTTAACTATTCCATGAAAGATAACTGGGATCACGTTGACTCTAAGACTGCTAGATAGAGATTAAAGTGGTTAGTATATCTCAGAAGAATTGAAAACAAAAAATATATCCTTATGGTAGAAGAAGATTGAGTATGATGCTCCCATATATATCCAGCTATCTGATGGATACTGGAGCAAAGATAGTTTCCTCAGTCTCAGTCTCAGACTCAAGGTCATTATCTTTAACTGCTCATTTTATGATATCCTTTAGCCTTAGGATGATTTTCTATGATTTATTGTTAGTATTGTCACAATGAATCAATTTTAAAATATTACAAGAGGTCCTGACTGCTCAGCAGTATAGTTGATAATGTATATAGTTGGGCCAGTTTGTGAGAAGGTTGGCAACTTCAAGAACTAGTGTTAGTCTTGACAACTGAGATGACTGGAGAAGCATAGATTACAGGCATTGTATGGTGAAAATGGTAGAAGAGTAGGAGAAGTGATCTAAGTCCAACTCAGAGGTAACTTAGAAGTACATATATTGATATCTGTGCAGTAAATTCTCATGGTCTCTAATCTAATCTTGTCTTTCCATTTCATAGTATCATCACTCACTCACTCACTCTTTCCTATCAATAGCCTGAACATTACTGAAACTGAGAAAAATCAGCCTCTTAGAAAAAATAGAAAAGCATAGCCTTGGTGGACATCAAATCCACTAATGCTTAGTACTATATGATCTAGAACTTCCAAGTCAAACTTATCATATTCCTATAAAATATATATGGCTGCCACATGCATAATCACTTGTTATGTTGACCTTTTATGTGATGTAAGCAATGTAATCAAGACTGTGCAGCTTATCTAGAAAGAATAAGCATGCGTGCTTGAAGAGTTAAATGAGGAAGATACAGCAAGGAAAGTTCATAAAGAGTATCCATGCAGGATGTAAGTCAGACAACCCACTATGGTAGTATGCAATACTAGTACTAATAGACTTCTAGCTCTGCTGAAGTAAGGGAATATGCAGCTCACACATATTATAAGATCATACAGATTGTCCTGAGCCTCCAAGAGCTCATTGACAATACCAGAAAAATCAAACAATTGGCAGCAGTCTGCTTCAAGGTATGCCTGTGGTATATTACATCTAGATGAAGATAACAATCAGTTCAACTTAGTCGAATGATGCAGCTGGTATCAAGATTCTCATCCCTCAGTCTGCACTCCCAGAGATAAACTAGCCTACATCACTTGATCCACCAATTGTTCTCAGTCTGCAGGAAAGAGCTGAACTAAGCTTTAACCACCCCATTATTGCCTATTGTGTACGTCCCATAGATTAGCTAAAGATTTTGATTTTGATCCTGAATAGTAAGTATCATGCTTTCTACTTTGATCAACATTTATTTGCAATGATTTCAGAGCATGCAAAGACCTCGCTTCAGGCAAAATGAAAATGTGTTCACATAACTTTCTCACTCTCTTTTGGTCTAGAAAGATACCTGGGAATGACTATAATCCAGAAGATATGTGTTATGAACTATTCAAAAGCTACTTTCTTGCCCAAGTAAGTCATAGCCTTGATATCTCTCTATATTTTCAACAAGTGTTTTGATTTGAATCAGATTGGACATCACATTTTTCTAGGCCATTTGAGTGCCCTTGGTAGTGCTTCCTGTACAACTAGGTCATCCAACATAATGACAGTGGAAGATAAGAACATTGCCTATGTATATGTAATGCTGGATGGCATATCAGAGCTTGTCTCCATCATTATCCATGTCAGTGATATTCAGAGACACAACTGTAAATGTCTTGCTTGATGCATATAGGTTATCTTGTTGACTGAGTGCACAATTGATTATTACTAGATTCCATTGGCTGAAGGTTTGTTTCTTGCCTTAGCCTTGGCTAATCTTCACTGTGTGACTTCTGATAACACTGTTTGTAAATCAGATTCTTTTTCAAGTTATACTTCTAAATTCAATCATAACAGTTAAAGGTCATGTGTTTTGAGTCACAGTAATAACAAATTGACTAACAAAGATGATAGGCTAGCAGGATCACAGGTTCACTGGAGATTTTTTTTATTATAATTAGTGCTGTGCCAGCCTAGCTTGGCCCAAAAGCCCTGGCATTGGCTTGGCTTAGGGTATTTAGGCTCATTACACATCAAAGGCAAGGCCAAGAGCCTCTAAAAGCCACTAATCTTGGCTTGGCTCAGCTTGGAAGCTGGAGCTTCCACTGAAGCCATGTCTTGGTGTGAATAACACTTCATTGTATACAAAGCATCAGATACATAGCTACTACTAAGGACCCCCAATTATTCAAATATTCCTCATCCCCTGTATCTTCATCCTTATCTAATTTTGCCCCTCTTGAGTTGTCTCTGCCAACACTGATAGGTCTTATCGAAATAACAAATTGGATTTTGCTATGCACTTTAAAACTAAAGTGCTTTGACCACATTAGTCTTAAGACTATTGCACTGCTTGCTGATGGTAATACTGGCAGATGAGAATAGGCATTCAGAGGAAACATAACTTGACATAATAGATAGGAAGCTATGTGTGAGTGACCCCCAAACTGGATACCATACAGAATTGATGCCTCACTATTGAATAATTGAAAGGTTGGTGACCATGTCTTGTGTGTTGAGATATTCATGGAAGACACATAGTCATAGCCTTAAGGGATCTTCCCATTGCTGGCTCTGGCTTGTAGTTGGCAAGTCACCTTTGCTATCACTGTCATCTTCATTCATCAAGTCATTCAAAGCACTTGGACCTGTGGATTTTGGCATGTGATGGAATGTATCTAGTTGGTAGCTTGCAGCATCTCTTTAGCATTTTCATGCATGATATGGTAGCATTTCTTGCACTTCTCTTTGTTAACCTAAGTTATTATATTTAGTTTATGATATTCACAATAGCCTCAGCATGGCACATTGTGTTGGTATAGAGCTCTTTACCCCAACTTGAATGAATGTAGTTAAGTTTTTGATTTGGGTCAAGTACTACAATTGTCCATTAGTCACATAGCAAATGATAGTCAAATACTTACTCATGGCAATGATATATACATCAGATATTGATATGTGATCATAGTACATTGGGAGCTTTCTCAGTCCAGCCTCAAAGTGCATCACTAACTTTGGTATATTTCTTGCTCCTCACATGTGCTGACCAAACTTTATGAAGCAACTCCAGTGCCATAAAAGCAGTATATAGAGTGGATCCATGCTCACTTGAGAATACAGTACAACTGCTCATAATGCATAGTGTCAGGCAGTGCTCTACGTCATGCATTATTAGTGCCATGCAAGGTGGAGTAATGTGACATATGGGTCACATATGTGACATGTGTGACTACTATGACATCACCTTGTCCAAGTCTCCCTTTGCCACCATGAACTGATTCATTGTTGTCTGCACCAATGTCGCTGTTTCCATCCATCTTAATTCAATCTGAAACTTCTACAAACATTAAGAAAGGTCAAGAGATGTATCAGATGTCCCATATTTGATCAAAACCTGTTCCATCTGCTCACACAATTGGATCATCTCACCCAACTTCATCTCTAGCTCTTTATCATTGGCCGTTTCCTCTTTCTCATTATCTTCCACCACCACTTCCCTTCACTCAAGTGCAAGTTTCTGATTCACCTGGGCAACAATCTCAGCATTCCCACTAGCAAACCTGAAAGCCAAGTCACCAATTTCATTTTCCTCAACTGGATTCAACTTCAAGAGTGAGTGGCTTTCTAATGATTTGTTTGCATTCTTTGAGATTTCCATCAGATATAAACAGGTTATTTTCGACTTCAGCACGCTGTGAAAGGCATAAACGTGCTGCTGCTTGAGTTAGGTGGTGCAGAGGGTGCAATAAGATTATGAGCTGGCAAATAGAGCAGCTGAAAATGGCAATGGTATGTTGATCAAGACCTGATAATGCTTTCTTGACATTGTATTCAGCATCCATGATAATTTTCAGTGCTGTATCCCAATACTAGGCATTGTATGACTTGCTGAGTGTCTCTTGCAAGTGTTTCTCAGCATCTGGTAGGCATATTGTATCTGACATGGCAAATTCCCTAACACAAATCCATGCATCTGGAATTTGCATTGGATCTGTGGTCACTAGAGTAGGTGGCACAGTTTGGATAGCTGTGTTGCTGGTTGAAGTCAGCATAGGAATTTTTCAGTGTTGGGTTGGATTTTCATGTGATTCCAATAGTTCATGATCATTGAAGCCTTCACTTTGTTCCAAGCTTCGATCATCATCAGCATTGCTTCCCAAAGATCCATTTTATAGATGTTGTGGGCACTGGCATCATCCATTTCTATTACCCATAAGCAAAATTCAGTTGGGTAGAGTACCTTTGTTGTATGAATAATCCTGGCATTGCAAAACTGGACAAACAAAGTCATATTAGGGGCAAATAATTCAATGTGGATGTTTTGAGGCTAGTAGTTGATGAAATGCCCTGAGAAGTTGTTAACAAGGAGATAAATCTATCAGTTTTGATGATGCATTTGGACATTAAGGATCCTGA
>JBBPPG010000743.1:0-16524 GCA_038091855.1 Leccinellum luteum
GTCTCTCACCCATATGCTGCAATATATCAACAAGCTCATGATATCATGAGGGTCAGTTACTTTGCTGTTATTTTTTTTCAGTATACAGTATGCTTATTATCATTTTGTTCACATAGGCTAAACCACCTGAGGAACATACAGATGTTCGTATGCGGATTTCTCTTCAACAAGGCAATGATCCAAGACGTTACAATGTGCCTACTGTGGATGAGATAGCTGCCATAGTTCCTGATCGAGGTTCTCAACATGTTGGAGCTCATCGTGACATTGTTGTTCGTCTTCAAGGTGGTGGACTACGTCGTATCAGCAATTTGCATTCTGCCTATCTTACCCTTCACTATGTTCTCTTTTTTCCACATGGAGAAGATGGCTGGCATTTGAACATTCCACTTCAGATTGCTGATGGTCAACCACATCGCTCCAAGAAAGTCACTCAGTTATTGTGGTATGCCTATAGGCTTCATGTGCGCCCTCCAGAAATAGAACCACCAAATATCTTCAAGGGTCAAAGACTCTTTCAGCAGCTGGTCTGTGATGCTTGGGCTTCCATTGAGCAATGCAATCTCACTTGGGTGGCAAATAATCAGACAACAATCAGAGCTGATTTGTATCAAGGGTTGAGAGATCGCTTGCATGATGATCCTGGTCAAGATATGGCTCAAGTGGGTCGTGTTATCTTGCCTTCCTCTCATAAGGGTAGTCCTCGCTATATGCACCAACTTCTTCAAGATTCCTTGGCTATTTGCAGAGAATACAAGAAGCCTGACCTCTTTCTCACCATGACTGCTAATGGTAGCTGGCCTGAAATTACTCAGAATCTTCTGCCAGGTATGTGTGGATTTCATTGCCAGTCATTCATGAATATTATTAACCATTCATTTATCATGATAGGACAAAGTGCCACAGATAGGCCTGACTTGATTGCTAGAGTCTTTCATGCCAAACAACAAGCACTCTTGAAAATGATCCATGATGGTTACTTTGGTCCTGTGGCTGGCTTTGTCTATACCATTGAGTATCAGAAGAGAGGTCTCCCTCATATGCATATTCTGGTCTTTCTGGAGGAGAGACATAAAATCCATACTGTGGAGCAAATTGATGGCATCATCTCTGCACAAATTCCTGATCCTGATCTGTATCCTCAACTCCATTCTGCTGTCTCCAGATCTATGCTTCATGGGCCTTGCACTCCTCAAAGATGTCTTGAGAATAATGTCTGCAAGAAACATTTTCCAAAGGCATTCACTCATCAGACCATTATCAAGGAGGATGGATATCCTGCCTATGATAGACCTGACAATGGAAGGACTATTGAGAAAAACCAGCATATCTTCACCAATAAAGATGTTGTTCCTCATCCTAGAGAACTCGTGGTCAAATTCAACTGTCACATCAATTTGGAGGTCTGTGGTTCTATCAAGGCAGTCAAATATATCCACAAGTACATCTACAAGGGTCCTGATCGTGCTACCATCCAAGCTGAAGGTCATGATGAAATCCGTACCTACCTTGATGCAAGATATATCTCTGCTACACAGGCATGTCACAACATCTTTGAGTTTCCCATGCATATGGAGTGGCCTGCTGTCTATTGTTTGTCAATTCATTTACCTGGAAGACAGACTATAGCTTTTCGTGCAAATGTTTAGATTGAACAAGTAATCAACAATGCAAAGGATACTCAGTTGCTGGGATGGTTCAAGGCTAATCAAGATCCTGATCTCATTGCTGCTGGTGCTCATGACTATCTCTATCAAGAGTTTCCCAAGAAGTTTGTCTGGAATTCAACAAATGCTGTCTGGAAAGTTCGTCAAAGATACAAGGCTATTGGTCACATGTACTTTGCATCTCCTGGTCAAGGTGAACTATTCTATTTGCGTCTCTTGCTCACTGTGGTCAAAGGTGAGATTATACTCTTAGGAATAAATATATATCATAACCTATGCCTTTCTATTTTTTTTTCATAGCTACTACCTCTTTTGATGATCTTTGTACTGTTGATGGCCATCTTCATGACTCCTTCAAAGAGGCTTGCCATGCACATGGTCTTTTACAAGATGATAGGGAATGGCTGCTATGTCTTCAAGATGCTGCTCACTTCAAAATGGGCTTTCAATTGAGAAGACTCTTTGTTATTATTCTGGTTCACTGTGGCCCTGTAGATCCTCATTTATTATGGGAGGCATCCAGAGACAATCTCTGTGATGATCTAAGACATCATCTCATTAATACCCATCATATTCAGGAGCCTACTCAAGACCAGATCTATGACTATGGACTCTATCTCATAGCTCAGGACCTCAGGAGACATGGCAAGGCCTTGCAGGATTATCCACAAATGCCTCTACCACAAGTAAATTGGGGTCTGCAAGATGGCAACCAACTCATCAATGAGCAGCTACAGTACAACATACAGGACTTACAGGACTTTGTTCAAAGAGGCCTTCCCACTCTCAATCCTGAACAGAGGGCTCTCTATGATGCAGTCATGGACAGTGTCATTCACACCAGAGGAACCTCATTTTTTCTTCACAGTGGAGGTGGTTGTGGCAAGACCTATCTTGCTAAGCTCATTGCTGCTTCTGTTCGTTCAAGGGGTCAGGTAGTTCTCTGTGTTGCCTCTACTGGTCTGGCATCTCTGCTCCTTCCTGGTGGTCGTATTGCACATTCACGCTTCAAGATTCCCATTCCCTGTCATGATCAGAGTACCTGCAATATCAAAAAGGATGATGTCAACCATCAACTCTTGAAACAGACTATAGTTATATATTGTGACCTGTAAGCTAGGTGATAGTAGATATTAATCAATATCAACCCTCCCAGGAATTAACTGAATTGATCAGTTATTGTATCAGAATGATGGAGGAGGGTGTACATGGTATGTATTACAATATTATCTAAGGTTATCTCAGACTCTCATCAATTTCCTGATGAATTCCTCCATGATCTCCGAGTAATACTTATCAAGAGCGATCCGCCATCTGTTTGAGGTATCATCTGCAAAGATGTCTCGGATGCCCATTGTGGGTCCCAGATATTCCAGGAATGTGTCATCAAAGCAATCTCTTACCGCTGCGCTCGCTCCGATCGGAACATAGTTGTCACCTACGTGAGCCCCTATCATCCCCAATATCTGCCACAGTTTCTCTAATGCCTTCTGCTGTGCCTTTTTGTTCTTCGGGTTATTGTTTTTGGCAGCACTCACATATTGGTCGATCTTTTTGGCGTTGACCTCCACATTGTTGAAACACAGTCAGACCAGATGCTCCATGCTGCCAGTGTGAGCCATCAATGAAATGATCTTCCTCGAGTCCAGTGAGTGGTGTGAATTGTTGGTTACAGGATAACTGCAACTTATTCCACCAGCCGGACTGAGCAACACCTTGTGGAGCTGGCTGAGTTTCATGTCGCCCTTTCTGTCAAACATATGGATCCCCATGGGCTCCATATCGGACATGAAACTCCATCCGTAATCTTGGGAGAGGATCTCCGCACATTTCTGCAGGATGGCCGTCACGCCTGTGACCTTGTTGACATGCCTGTAATCCTCGCCCTTCGTCTTGTGCATGCAGTAGTCATGCAGGAGGCTCTCCTCTGCTGTCCTCGTGTAGGCGTGATCGTTGGTGTTCTCCGCTAAGAAATGTCCGATCTTGTCCATGACTTTTGCTGTAATCGTGAATAAGTAAGATGTTCAAGCGCATCTAGACAATACTCCAAAATGGTTTTGCGCATATTCCACATGTCTGAATGTATGTATGCCAAATCATATCTGACGCCTTTTGCGCACATTCCACATCTCTCAATGTGTGTGAAACCATATCTGATGCCTCTCGCGCACATTCCACATCTCTCAATGTGCGTGAAACCATATCCAACACCTCTTGTGCACATTCCACATCTCTCAATGTGCACGACATCATGTCCGACGCCTCTCACACACATTCCACATCTCTTAATGTGCACAACATCATGTCTGATGCCTCTCACACACATTCCACATCTCTCAATGTGCGCGAAACCATATCCGACATCCCTCGCACACATTCATCAGGAAATACCTCCCATAGATAATTAATAGTAATAACAGATAATATGTATTATTATCTATAATTGAGTACATTATCAAAATTATCTGATATTATCATGATATTTAGTATCATTTCCATGAGGGGTATGATTAATCTAGTTAATATTCCTTCTATTTGAATGTTTTCTTATATTTCTACTACATAGCTACTCAAAATTAATAGCTTGTCCCATCACGTTGTCCCACCTGGTCATCGTCGCATCGCATTGTCACCCCATTCCCATCCCATCCTGTGTCGTCAACCTCGTCCCGTTGTCATGTCGTGGCACATGGTGTAGTGCGTCGTGTCGCACCTGTGTCGTCGATGTCATCATGTTGTCGCATTGTTGCGTCGTTGCATCGTCACGTCAGTCGTGTTGTCGTGTTGTGAGTGGAGAGGGAGGGGGAGAGGGAGAGGGAGACAACAACGACAACAACGACGTTGTCGTGATGGCATTGTCATGATTGCGCTGTCATTGTCATTGTGTTGTCGCATTGTCGCGTCGTTGCATTGGTCGTGTTGTGAGTGGAGAGGGAGGAGGAGAGGGAGAGGGAGACAACGACAATGACAACGACGTTGTCATCACGATTGCATCATCGTTGTCATGTCAGTCATGTCATCGTGTCATGGGTGGTGAGGGAGGGGGAGGGGGAGAGAGGGAGAGGGAGAGGGAGATGACGACGACGACGAGGTTGTTGTGATGGCGTCATCACGATTGTGTCGTTGTCATCGCGTTGGTCATGTCGTTGTGTCATGGGTGGAGAGGAAGAGGCAGAGGGAGAGAGAGACAATGACAATGACAATAACGTTGTCGTGACAGCGTCGTCACAAACGCGTCGCTGTCATCGTCACAATTGCATTGCTGTCATCGTCACAATTGCGTCGCTGTTGTTGTCACGATTGCGTCACTGTCATTGCTGTTGTTGTCATGATTGCATCACTGTCGTCGTCGTGGCATTGGTTGTGTCATCGACATCATCATGATGTCATGTTGTCGTGTTGTGAGTGGAGATGGAGAGGGAGGGAGACAACAATGATGACGATGATGTTGTCACGATTCTGTCATTGTCGTCACATCAGTCACGGCGCATGTCACGTTGTGAATAGAGAGGGCGAGGGCGAGGGTGAGGGTGAGAGGGTGAGAGGGTGGTGAGGGGGACGACAATGACGTTGTGTTGTCGTCGCATCATCGCGTCATGAGTGGAGAGGACGAGGCGAGGGTGAGGGTGAGGGTAGTGTTCTGCCGGCCCGGCTTGGCTTGAAAGACCCAGCTTTGGCTTGGCTTGGGAGAGCTCAGGCCCAAAGAAAACACGAGCCAAGCCCCAAGCTCCCAGAAGCCATGAATCAAAGCTTGGCTTGGCCTGATGCTGGGGCTCATGGCCTAAGCCATGCCAGTGGCCTACATAGAGAGTACCAAAAATGATATATATATTGATCTCAAGAAGTGTTACACGTAGAGACTAATCATTATACAAACCACCATCAGAGTCATCACCTGCCTCATCACCACTATCCTGGCTTGACTCATCCTGCATGGCAGTCTCAGCAAGTAGCGAAGGGTCTTCATGAAACAATAACTTTGATTTAGCAGCGCACTTTTGAAATTGTAGCGCCTCTACGATGTCCAACTTGAGGCGGTTGCGTCTCTTGCTGATTGTGATTCTGGCAGATGAAAACACCCGTTCAGCAGAAACAGAACTTGACATGATGGGCAGAAAATCGCATGCAAGTGATGCCCAAACAGGATATTGTGTCGAGTTGATGCCCCACCATTGAACAATGGTTAGGTCACCAAGGTGGTCCTGCATGGTGAGGTACTCGTGAAAACCACGTAGCCATGGCCTTGTTGGATCATCCCATTGCTTGCTTGCATCATTTGAAGAGGGCACGCCGGCATCCGAGTCAGAGTCAGCATCACACCCATCATCCACCACTAGCTTGGTGAAAAGCACTTGCAATTTGGGATTATTGGTAGTGATGCCACGATGAGCATGGCTCGTGTTTGGCATATCAGCGGGGTTGGGGTACATAGCTTGAAAGCGTTCTGTGTACTTTAGATGTGTTAAATGTTAATGACAACTTGGGGTTATGTATAGCATAAAACCGACACTTACGATGGACTCGGCATGCTGCAGTGCCTCAAGATACAGATTTTCACCCCAGTTCGTACGTATGTAGTTGAGTTTTTGGTGTGGATCAAGAACTACCATAATGAATGGTCAGTTGCACAAAACCTTGGGAAAGACACGGCACTGACTCATGGCTATGATATAGGCATCAGATGCAGATGTGCGGTCATAGTACTTAGAGACCTTCGCTAGCGTGACATCAAGTGCCTTGCTAAATGTGCCATACTTCTTTCTCTTTGTGCAGGCTGTCCATGCCTTAAAAAGGGCTTCGAGTGCTGGTAGGGATGTATGAAGCGTAGGCTCATGGTCCATAGAGAATGCTTGCTGAGCATTCTCAGCATGCTATTGCTTCATTAGCATTAGTAACATTGGAAGTGTGACACGCACCACAAGCAGAGCAAGAACGTGGCGCACACGGTCCCACTCTGATTCCATTGGCTGTAACTCCAAGAGTTTGCGGCTTTTGACAGAGTCATGTCGCTCCTGCCAGGCCAGATGTTCTACAAACGTGTTTACTTCCTGGGACATGTTAGCAGATGGAATGATAACGGTGCCACAAAGATGAAACATTAGTCTTACCTCCTTCAAATCCAGTGCACGTTGAAGCATTATAAACATTGATGACCAGCAGACCTTCATGTCGAGAAGTAGTTGCTTCGGGGTTGAACGAGTCTGAAGGTTTTTGAAGAGCTCTTTTCGCTGCGCTGAAGACCATGCCTATTGAAACAACGTGTCAACATCAGAAAAAACATGACACTTGTTGGCCAACCTTAACTGCAATGGCACGAATAATACCAATTTCGTCTCGCTGATCAGCATCCCCGCCGGGCCAAGCCAGTTCCAAGGTGTCGCCAGTACTCGGGTCATAGTGTGATGTGGTGCTGTATGCACCCAAGAACGCTTGGGTGGCAAGGTTGATAATGTGGGCCATGCACCTACAGTTCTCGATTAAAAATAAATATATTCATGGGTACACAACAATGCACCGTAGTCATCTTTTTCTCCTGTCGAACGGATGCCCATGCTTTACCAAAAGCCATTCAAACTCTTCCAACATTGTGTCGTTATTGCTTGCATTGTCGCATGTAACATAGCCAATCTATATATACTTGGCGATCAGATGACTGGATGGCAGGAAAGGTGTCACAGACCTTGTGTAAGATACCAGCACGCTGAACCACCTTGAAAAGGGCTTGACTGAGGTGGACACCGTTGTGGGCATTGTTGAGTTGGGTGAAACCCAATAGGCCACTTTGGAGTGTCCATACACGAGGTGATGTCTCCTCCAACCAAGCTGCCGTGACAGCAAAATACCCGTTGATGTTTGATGCCTGCCAAGCATCACACATCAAATTGACTCGGCCTTGGACAATTTGGCTCTAACGTAGATGCCAATATGAGCATGGCCATGAGTCAACTAAATTAGTAGCACTTACATTTAGTCGTTCCTTGAGGGCTGTGAGGTCCGTTAAGAAGAGGTCGATGATGGCTTGACAAGTGATTTTGGGACCAGGTAGAGTGACACCATTTGAAGTGCGAGAGGCCATGTTGACCACACTTTTGAAAGCTGGATGTTGAAACACTTCGAGTGGCTATGAAATTGCATCGTTAGTACCAGATTGTGCAACAACGGAGAGCTCACCTGGTCTGTCTCGATGATCCATTTAATCAGGACAGTGCGGAAGTTCACCTCTGTGTAGCGAATGACCTATTCCTTGGGTGCGAGATGTTCATCGAGGGATGCTTGCCTGCTGAGGGTAGTAGATGTGGCTGTGATTGCTTGCTCACGAGCCAAATCACGGTGGTGTTTAGCGTCCTCGGGTAGCATAGATTCAAAGTTATTTTCAGCTGCCCATTTATGATACTCAACCGGGTGGTTGGCTTGTTGGTGGCGGCGTAAGGTAGTGGCCTCATTGACGATGGCAACAGGCTTCTTGTGCGATTTTCTTCAAGTTTGTGTTCGTTAATGACATTAACGAGCAATAGAAAAAGAAATACATATGTGCAGTCATTGCAGTCTTGATATTTCTTGTTGTTCTTGATGTACAGTGCTGAAAAAAATGCTTCGACGTCTTGAGTACGGTCTGCACGCGGCTTCCTTGTCAGCACATCAAACTTGATAACCTCTATGTCCTTGAGAAGGCCATCAGGCCCGATCTCATCTGGACATGATTGTCCCGTTGGTGCTGGGGTGGTTGGTGCTGAAGCTCGACCTTTCCCTATCAATGAATATACAAATAAAAATATTAAAATTGTGTCATGAAGACGAACCTTTAAGCTTCTTTTTGGGTTGACGTTCCGAGTCTGACTCTGGTGAGGTAGAACGGTGGGAGTGTTACACTTGACCCGGGTAGGGGCAAGCGTAGCCTCTGAGAACAAAGGTGTTGCCTAAAGCAACGGGACGAGCGATGGTGAGTCGCCAGAGTGACAAGCGATCGAGAGTCACCGGAGTATGAGTAGCTTCAAGGGCTACTGGAGAAGTCAAGTGTATCTGCGACATGAGACTTAGGTGAGGTCGAATGCCTCCAAGAAATGTGCTCAACCTAGAGAGTTAGCACGGGATGAAGGGGTAAAGCCAAGCATCCAGTCAAAAGCAGGACGAGGGCTTTCAGAGGGTCTTCCCGCGAAGGGGTGGTTACAAGGGTATGGGCTAGATTGGGCAAGTACGAGAGTACAGGGGAGTCCAGAGGAGATCTAGCTTGCTGTATCTATGTAGCACGGAGAGGTTTATATATGTAAAGGGGAAGGCATATGACTAAGCGAATGGAACATCGTGGAACACGATGGAAGGAGTATGAGTAATCTGCAGTATGAAATGAGTCATGAAGACTGCAGATAAGTAAGCGTACAGTCTAAGAATAAAACGATGACTAAAGGATTATGAAGCGGGTGAGTAATCTGCAGTGTGGAACATGGCAGAAGCTGCGGATTAGTAATGGTACATGACTAAGGTGAAATGAGACGAGAGGAACGAGTCGAAGAAAAAGAAACAATAGAGGCAAGTCATAACATTACCCCCCGGTTATGGTTCAGTTTCCAGCTGAACTAGTCTCCATGGCAGGGGGAGCCGGACGTGTTTGCATAAGCGGTGTCATCCCAAGTGTTGTTGTCGACACATGTATCATCGTCAGAAGGAGGGGGGCAACGAGTGGTCTGGCGGCGGGGAGGAGATACAGGACGAGCAGATCTATAAGAGGAATGGGAGGAACGAGAGGATTGAGTGGAGCAGGACGACTGTGAGGAGGAAGCAGGGGACGGGACAAACATGGGATGTCGAAGAGGGCACCGGTTTTGAGCATGACCGGGATGCCAGCGAAGGCAGGTAGGGCATTGATAAAATGGGCAGTCTACCCTTATGTGGCCAAGGCGATGGCAATGAAAGCAGGCCTCATGATAGCGGGGGGGTGTCCTAGGAAGGGGGTTGTCTCCGTGGTTCCCAGTCCAGATGGCTTTAGTACATTCCAGGGCGTCGATCTCAGCGGGGGTGAGTGGTTCGCTCGAGGCAGATGGTGTGTGTGGGGAAGAGATGCGTTCCTGACGAGCTAATTCTGCTAAGTAGTGGTCGAGGTCCTGTAAAAATTCTCCCATTTCTAATTGGTAGAGAGCCACGGTGAGCTGTCCTCGAAGTTCATTGCGGATGGAAGCGATGACACTTCTGATGAAAGCGACCTCGGCGCGGCTAGCTAAGTGGTGGGAGATGGTGGTCAATCACTCGGCTTGGAGATACGCGTGGTAGAGGGAGTACATAAGCGAGCCAACATCAAGGTAGGCGGAGACCGCGGAGGCGAGGTGCGAGTCAGTGATGAGGTGCTGAAGAGAGCGGGTGTATTGTTCATCAGGGAAGTTGTCGCGAAGGCGAGCAGCATAGAGGGGGACATCGACGGAGGTGGGGATAGGGAGACGTGCAGAGAGAGTGGAGGCGATGGAGACCGGGGGTAGTTCATCTGGGACAGTGTCATTGTCCCAGCCAGCGACTGTGATAGAAGACATAGTATCGAGAGGTGAGGAGATAGAGTTAGAGAAAGAGAAAGAGGAAGCAGTGGAATTGGTAAATTCGAGGGCCATGATGGAAAACTAAGTACGAGATGGTTTTGAGCAACGTTTTGTTTTTGGAGGGGCTGATGAGGGAACTGAGGAAGGAGGGAAAGCGAGGGGGTGGAGCTTCTTATAGCTCGAAAGGACGTCTTTGGCATGCCGCAGCTCCGATTTGGCAATCCACGAGTATCCTTTCCATCGGACCAGGAACATGCGGTGAGAGGGAGAGCTGTGGTGGCATAAGATCCATTCAATTTCATATTCTTCCACGCCTTCTACAAGTTCCGAGGGTGGTGCAGGGAAGTTCTTCCCATGAACAAGGTTCTCACGATATGGAGATAACAGAGAAGCGTGGAACGTGTCCCATATCTGCCACGTTTTGGGGAGGCATAACTTGTATGTGATGGGTGACAGGACCTTCATGATGGTAAAGGGTCCTTCACGTTTCGGGGTGAATTTGGCATGTGTCATGGTACAGCAAAGATTGCGTGCTTCGAGCCACATCTTATCTCCAAGGGCGAAGGGTACAAATTTCTGATGGGAACGAGAAGCCATAACTTGGTGGGCGAGTTCATGAGCAGCAATGGCTTCATCATGAGCAGCAGACAGGGCTTTGAGTCGAGTCTCGACAGTAGGGACGTTGGTTTGAGCAAAGACAGTGGGTAGGGCGCGAGGTTCATAACCGAGGATCAAGGAGAAGGGAGATATGCCGGTGACGGAATGAGAGCGGTGATTGTGGGCAAATTCGGCATGAGAAATCATTTCGGACCACGAGGTAGGGTTGTTGCCACAGAAGATGTGGAGATAAGTCTCGATTTCCTGGTTGACCCGTTCCGTTTCTCCATCAGACTGTGGGTGATAAGCCGTGGAGAGAGAAAGATCGTATCCTAGGAGACGTCCAAGTTCTCAAGCAAAGGTAGAGGCAAACTGTGGTCCACGATCTGAGATGATTTTGTCATAGAGGCCGAAACGAGTGAAGACTTTGTGGAAAAAGAGTGTGGCGATCCCTTCGGTGGTGATGGTTTTCATAGTGGGGCAGAGAATTACCCCCTTCGTAAGGCCATGGTCTACCATGATCAGGAGGGAATCAAATCTGGAGGATTCCAGAAAGTCGGTGATCAGATCGCAGAAGATCTGTTGGAACGGGTGAGAGCAGGAGGAGGGAATAGGCAGGAGCGGGGGTGACGTGGGATGGGTATTCGCTTTGTTTTATTGACAGGTAGCACAGCCTTCGACGTATTTCCGGATGTATTGAGCAAGTCTGGGCCACCAGAACTCTGAGGCAACGAGTTGGCGGGTTTTCAGGTAACCGGGGTGACCGGCGGTATAATGATCATGACATCGCTCGAGAATAGAATGTCAGAGCGATTCATCAGGGGGGATGTAAACACGACCTTTAAAGGATAGAACACCTGCGTCGCATTGCCAGTCAGCAAGACGAGACCGAAATGCAGGCGGGATCTGACCGTCCAGAGCTTGTAGGGCCTGCAAAACGAGGGGATCTTCTTTCACGGAAGAGGAAATGTGGTTCTGCAATGCGGTGTCGATAAGGTTCACAAAGAGGGAGTCAGGGAGGAGGACCGTCTGATCATTGTCAGGGCCATCAGGGCAGAGGTCGGAGCGGCGGGACAGGGCATCGGGGCTGGCTCGGAGTTTGCCGGGGACGTGGATAATTTTAAGATCAAAGTCGGAGAGATCAAGGAGCCAACAAGCTTGCCGGTGGTTCAAGTGTTGTGCTTAACGGAAGTATGTCAAGTTCTTATGGTCGGTGAAGACCTGGACAGGGAATGGAGAGCCATGGAGGTAGTGGCGCCAAGATTTCAGAGCATGGATGATAGCAAGCAGTTCGCGGTCAAAAATGTCATAGTTTCGTTCCGCTGGCGAGAATGACTGAGAGAGGTAAGAGCAGGGGTGCCAGTCACCGTTTGTGTCGGTTTGGAGGAGAATAGCTCCCAAGGCATATTTTGAAGCATCGGTAGCGATGGCAAAGGGAGCGGAGAGGTCAGGGAGATGCAGGACAGGTTTGGATAAGAATATCCGTTTGAGCGTGGCAAAGGTGTTTTCGCAGGAGGGTGACCACGACCAAGGTGCATTTTTCTTGGTAAGGTCGATCAAGGGTTGAGCGAGGGTGAAGTAGTCCGCGATGAAGCAGCAGTAGAAGTTGGCAAAGCCTAGGAAGGAGCATACTTCCCTGACTTTCGTGGGGGTTGGCCAAGCTGCAATGCCATCAAGCTTGACAGGATTCATGGTGATCTGGCCAGGTTTCACTATCATGCCTAAGTATTCTACTTCAGAAGTGGTGAAGTTGCACTTGGAGAGGTGGAGGCGGAGGTGGAGTTCCTGCATACGCTGCAGAACCCGGCGAGTTCGTTCAACGTGGAGATTGGGGTCAGGAGAGAATATCAGGAGGTCGTCCATGTAGATGATCAACTATCCTTCGGTGATCATGTCCCGGAAGGAGTCGTTCATGAAACGCTGGAATGTAGCGGGAGAGTTACAAAGACCGAAGAACATAACGGTAGGTTCAAAGAGACCCTTGTGAGTGATGAAGGTGGCCTTCCACTGATGTCCGTCCTTGATGCAGACATTGTTATAACCCCAGCAGACGTCGAACTTCGTGAAAACTTTAGCATCTTTGAGTTTATCGACGAGGTCAGAGATCAAGGGGAGTGGGTAGGCGTCGCAGACTGTGTGTTCATTCAGGTATTGGTAGTCTTGGCAGGGATGGAGTTTCCCATCCTTCTTCTTGACAAAAAAGAAGGGAGAGGCTTGAGGGGAATTTGAGGGTCGGATCTTTCCCAAGGCAAGATTTTCCTCCAGGAAGTCCTTGGTGGCTTTCTGCTCGTCAGGAGACAGAGGGTAGATTTTCCCAATTTTGGGAGCGAAGGTGTCGTCGAGGTTGATCTCATGATTGTAGGGTCGAGATGGAGGGATGTGATCAGAGGTGTCTTCAGAGAAGACCGAGGCGAACTCGGAGTATTCCGAGGGAAGTACAGGGGGTGGTTTGCCTTCTTGGCGGCGGCAGCAAGTTCAGTGGCAGTGGTAAGGCGTCTGCAGACAACCGACTCTAGAGGAGCGAAGCGATGAACACCGCGGACGCATCGATAGATGGCGCAGTATTCGCGGGCACGGGCGACGTAGGCATCGGCGTCATCAAAGTCAAGGAATGGGTGGAGACGTTCCAGAGTTTTGGGGGAGATGTTTGTGTGACGAGGAGGTTTAAATGGGGTAGATTGCGGAGGACGAAAGTGGGAATCATGGCGATGGGAGTCGGCGACATAGGCCACGTAGAGGTTCTTGCTTTGATCGCAAGATTCGTCGATAGACATGGTTTGGGATTTCCAGTCAATCGAGGGGTTCGTAGAGCGGAGCCAAGGGAGGCCAAGGATGACGTTCTCCTTGCCACAGGACATAACATGGAAGAGTACTTGTTGTGATACTCCTTCGATGTTGATATAGAGTGTGCAAGTGAAATGGATTTGTCCATTTTTATTCGAGGACTGATCCACGTTTCATACGAGGATCAGAGTGGCGAGTTTCTCGGTGGGGAGACAATGTTTCCTGACAAACTGCCAGTCAATGCAGGAAATATCAGCGCCACTATCAACAAGAGCGCACATGTCGACGACTTTCATGGTGTGCGAGGGAACGATCAGCTGCAGAGGGATTTGCATAGATTTAGCAGACTGAGATACAAGTACAGGAGCACACGTAAGTCTAGGGGAGCCTTGCATCGAACGAGGTCCCCGATTCAAAAACCCTTCTTGGTAGCAAAGCAGACCCTTCCAATGGTGTCTTCATCATCGCTCTCAACTTCCTCAAGACAAGGGAGGTCTTCCTTGACGCGTTGGACCTTTCGTCTAGGCTGGGAAGAGGGGAAGCTGGGGCAAGAGGTGGAAGAGTGTCTGGCTTTTCGGCAATGGAAGCAAAGGTTCATCTCGATGCAGCGTTTCCGCTCATCGGGGGTAAGCTTGCCGATTTTGACGGTGTCAACATCCATAGTGTTGGGGTCGCGGGATGAGGAGGATGAAGGGGAGTTCCAGCCTGAGGTGGATGCTGGAAGACGTGAGATATGGGAACGATTGATGACCTCATTGGCACGTTCATGCTGGGTTTGGAACTGGATGGCACGTTTGTACCAATCATCAATGGTCGAGGGAATGTCAGTCATGCCATATATCTGGCAAGTAAGAGGGCGAGGGATACCGGCAGCGAAGTAGGAGATAAGAACGTTGTTGTCAGTGATCTTGGATACAGCAACATGGTTCTGGAATTGGGAGACATATTCAGTGAGGGAGAGTTCGTAGGGACCTCCTTTCTTCTTCTGCGTCATGCCTTTAGTAGAGAGCCAGGCGACTGCGTTTCCTACGGTATCGTGGTGCTCAAATGAGGTTTTGAACTTGGCGTAGAATTGGGAGAAAGAACCAGTGTTGATGGAACCATCATCGGCGAGGGTGGACTGGCGGAAGGTATGGGCCCAGGTAGCGGCGGACCCCTTGGTCATGAATGAGAGGGCAAACGCAACTTGTTTCGCGTCGGTGTAAGTCGTAACAGGCAGTCGGTATTGACGACCTTGCATTTTCCATGCTGGGTCGATTGGTTGTCACAGAGAGGTTGTGTAGCTGCCTGAGCTTGGCGATGAGAAGAAAGTTCCAGGTCAGCGGCATTTTCAGTGCATGTGACCCGTGCCGACGGGGCGGTGGTTCGTTTTGGCCGGCGAGGCTGTTCATCATCAGTATTGCCGTCATTCATTTCGGGAAATAATCGGTCGTCGGTTGGTCGCGGGATTGGTAGAGTTGTATGAAACCTTAAAATTTTCAGTTGACATTCCTTTTATGTATAGCTTGGCTTCAGCCGGCTAGGAACAGCCACCAAAGCCATGGCTTATTGGCTCGGCTTGGCTTGGCTCATGGCTTCCAGGGGCCGAGCCATAAGCTCCACCGAGCCCCTATCATGGCTTGGCTTGGCTTGGCTTGGAATGGCCCGGCTGCTGGGTCTTGCCAGCTTTCAAGCCAGGCCAGCAGAACACTAGGTGAGGGTGAGAGTGACGACGACGACATTGTGTCGTCGTCGCATCGTCGTGTCGTGAGTGGAGAGGGCAAGGGTGAGGGCGAGGGTGAGGGTGAGGGTGAGAGGGTGAGGGGGGGAGGGTGACAATGATGACGTTGTGTCATCATCGCATCGATCATGTATTTGACATCGTCACGTCATTGCATCGTGAGTGGAGAGGGGAGGGAGAGGAAGAGGGAGAGGAAGAGGGAGACAACAACGACAACGTTGTCATGACGGTGTCATCATGATTGCGTCGTCGTCGTGTCAGTCATGTCATTGACATCATTGCGCGTCGTGAGTGGAGCGGGTGAGGGTAAGGGTGAGGGTGAGAGGGTGAGAGGGTGAGGGGGGGAGGGTGACGATGACGATGACACAACATCGTCGCATCGATCATGTCATGAGCAGAGAGGGAGAGGGAGAGGGAGAGGGAAAAGGAGAGGGAGTCGTCGTCGTCGTCATGTCGTGAGTGGAAAAGTACAGGGACAGGGGGGACAGAGGGAGAGGATGTCGTTGTGTCGTCATGGTGTCGTTGTGTCGTCCGTCGAGGGGGGAGAGGGAAAGGGAGAGGAGAGAGAGCGGGGACCATTCAACATCATCATTGCATGAGTCATTGTGTTAGGACTCGAAGGGACTCAGAAGACTTACGAAGAATTACAACAATCTAACAAAGTCTCAAATTGAAGCGGACAAGACTTTACTCAAAACGGACAAGTACAATATTTGTCTCTATTTGCACCACTCGCATTATATAAACAGCCCACCTCTCAGATTTTTTCTCACCATCTCTTTCTTCTCAATTTGCATCATCTCCACTAACCACATTTTACATTTTACATTTCAAGTTTGTTTGGTAAGTTTATATGTTCGAAGTATCACTTGATATCAATGTGGTGAACTCATTTAAAATTTCCCTTTTATCATGTAGGTCTTGCAAGTTTCTTTGGTAAGTTTATATGTTCGAAGTATGACTTGACAATAGTGAACTCATTTAAATTTTCTCTCTTATCTTGTAGATAATCTTTCAAGTTTGTTTGGTAAGTTTATGTGTTTGAAGTATGACTTGACAATAGTGAACTCATTTAAAATTTCACCTTGTATCATATAGATAATCATCATGATAATGGCAAGTGCTTGTTTGATGTTTTATTAACTCGTTTTTGTTAGATGATGGTATGTTTTTTTCTATGGTGTAGTAGAGTATATGTGGTGGTATCAATGTAGTAGTCGAGGTTTGTTCTTAT
>JBBPPG010000744.1:0-16512 GCA_038091855.1 Leccinellum luteum
GGGTCTATCACCTTTGATAGACATTACTTCTCTAGAGGTCCGTCGATTTTCTCCCTGACTAGCTATATCTCGTTAATGTTGTCAATCAAATGTCTTTGTCGACTTGCTTACCGTTCTCTTCAAGTGTTTCTTGGAGAGTATTCCGGTTGGTGATCATCGATCAGCGCCGAGGAGTGGTAAGAAATCTGTACCTCGTGTCATCGAGACCCACACAAAATTATCACTGAGCGCTTGATTCCGCCCACGTGAACCCTTAAGGTACCTCCAACTCGGACTGCGCATAGAAAATAGCTGGCCAACTGAACTCTATAAGGGTTTATTGCATAGGAAACAGTGTTCAGTAACCGACGGTGCTCTACTCGTCACCATCATCATATCTCAGCAAGCCATAGATGTTGTCAAGTCTATATTTATCGATCAAGACCTCTAAGTCTCGCCGCTCAAGCAACTCGAGCTTGTCAGTGGTGAGGCCTAGGCTGCGTGTCTCGAACAGCATACTGCCTTATCTATGAGCAGGTTCTCGCACTACCGGACCCCATCAACCCCCATGCTCACGTTGTACCGGGGCGGGCCGGCGGGCCGCATCGTGCCAGAGGAGTGTAGTGGGATGGTGCCGATGATGAAGCTAGAGCCTAGTCGGTCGTTGCCCTTCGCCGTCGCGTGCGGGGCTTCCTCTCCAGCCTGGACCAGCGTTGCGGTCGTTCGTGAACACCACCTTTGAGTTTGATGACCTACCAAGAATCTGATTTCACTTCACTGCCTGTGTCCCGCGAATGGTTGACGCCACTTTCAAATCATCAATTCACGCCATACCACGTCCGAGTCAGTTTATATTTTGGTCCGTGTTGCGAGACTGAATATTACCATTTTCGTTCGATGCGGACAATGATGATGAGACGAGATGAGATCGGAGACGCGATAATTGGTGATGGCCATATTCGAGACGATCAGAGAGGAAAAGGGAAGAGGCTCCTTGAAAGTCGTCTAGAGCGACTCAACCTCTCACACTGGTCCGTGCTGCTCATCGAATTGTCCATGGCAGAAGTCCGCTCAGTGGTTCTGCATGACAGAAATGCTTGTGGGTATGACCACGGCCAGTGACTGAGACTCTGCGTCTACGTCTCCTCCCTTGACGCTGGAACGAATGGATGCCCGTATATATGGCTTTGGAGTAACTTATGTTTTGAGGGTCGTGCCAAAACTCATTCGCTCAGCCAAGAGCGCTTCAAAGCCAGGGCGAAGCCACGTCGAAACTTAGAGTAAGTAATTTCCAGGACTATGTTCTATCCACCGGTGTCGCCGGATATCATAATTAGGGAAGGGTCTTGCACATATCTTGGCAGGACAGCATACATAAGTATCTCGAGATTACGCCAGATCTGAGATGATCAATGAATGTCGCAGGGGAAGGAGGGGGGTGATCACCATCCTGCGAGCGGTGGTCGTCCGTCCGCGTTATTACCAGCTTCAAATTCCTCATCATTTCACCTTGGAGAGGTTCCTCGGTGCCATAGCGATTCGAGTGAGTGCGGCCCTGGAGAGGACAATTACGGACAGGTTTTCCACCACTCGAGTTAATACTAAAGGATGATACAAGCTCAAACACATTATCATCGACCACACTGGCAATCTGATGTACCGAATAAAAACGTTGCATAGCATATACGACCTCAAATCATTTCTCCTCCATGTCCAACGAGCAGCAACACAACCACTTGGGAAACATGATGGAAAGCTTAGCCTTCCCCGACGCTTCCTGATCCTTGCTGTAAGTTTCGCAACATGTGTACAAAGAAAATGCGCGCACACTCAAACGAATTGTCCGAGTCGAGGGTCGACCTAATTCTTTTGCCTCTTGTGCCTTATACGACGTGAGCCTGAGTTGTGATCGACGCGGACGCGCTGACGGACGACCTACCTCGTTCGATGGCTTCGTACCCGGGGGACGTCCGGTACTAGTACCACCTCCCTGGCCACCGTCCACATCTGACGGAGGAACTACGTCGCTCGACGGGCCTGAATTCAGAGGACGACCTCCGGCATTGGTGCCATGGTCGCACTCTCCACCTGCACGAGGCCTGGCTTTCAACTTTTTCTTTTTCTTCTTCTGCAAGGAAAGATAAACGATTGCATCTGTGGGCCCAATAGACATCTTTGAATACCCACCTGTTCACCAACCCTTCTGACCGTTCGCTAAAATGATAGTTTAGATGGAACACATCCATTCACCTTCCAAGGAGCACTCACTGCTTGACGGCGACCTTCGGCCAATGTAGAAAATGCTCTTTTCAAGGCATTCACTTTCTCTACTGACCTAGGTTTTATGCCGGAAAGGCGACGATGTTCAGGGACTGCAGGTCCCTTCTTCCACCTTCCTAAAATCCGGAGGAATCGAGAAGGCAGCACATCATTGTTCTGCTTCTCTGAACGTATATCCAGGGTTTTTGAATGAATCTCTGGGAAAGAGGTCATGAGACGGACTGGATGATGTTGCGATATGGAGTGGGGTGAGACGGGCGGAGGCACCTGGTCCTCACGATGAACAGACGGTGCCGGCGAGGGTGCCTTCCACAACGTCAGCATGACACCAAAGTCCAAATGACTTGACTACAAACCTCGTCGTAGTTGAATTGATCGTCAGTCATAAGCGTTGTGGGCGGGAGCTCGACCTGTGGCTAATGATGATATGTTTCGATGAGGAAAGGAACGAACTTGTACCTCGAGTAAGTCAACATTGTTTTCCGACTGGGATACTTTCTGGTGTAAGTTGGACATCAGGACGGTGGTCTCAGACCTGTTCCACAGCCCATACTCACATCCGTAAGGAATGATGGTGGCAGAATACCTTGCAGATTACGAAGCGTCATCGTCTGCACCCCCGTGGCCACCATATCGTAGTTTTCAAAGATTGCCATAGACCAGACAGGATGGGGGTAGTTGATGACAGGTCCGATCTATTGATGTGTTGTAGTGTCCCAAAACGAGACCAATGACTCGGCAGAGACTGCTACGTATGCGTTGTCGCATGCTAGTGTAATGCAGCATGGACCGTCAGCGCTGTGAATAGACCATTTCGAGAGCGTCGTCTTGGAGGATATGTTGAGACAGTGGATGTCGCCATCTCCAGACAGGGCAAATAGTTGCTTTCCATCGCCCGTCCAGGCGAGGGATCTGTTCAGTGACGATTGTACTCGGATTGGAAAGTCTGCGAGGAGGGCGCCATAGAGACTGTCGTAGATTCGGACAGACTCGCAATCATACGTGGCAGTTGCGATGAATTTGTTGTCCGGAGAGAACTTTACCGTGTCCACCCAGTAGTCGTGTTCGAAAGGCCCGAGCAGTCGCTCTCCCGTGGGAAACGACCAGACAGAGAGCATCTGTTAGGACTTACAAATAACACAACCCAAGGAAGATCCAAACAAGCTTGGATAAATGGGAATATCAAGACTAAGGAACATACATGTGACGAATTGTATATAAATACTACTAACTACTTCAGGGCAAGCATAAAGCTTGGAATGTTCTACGACATTCTACAAGCTTCCACGACATTCTACTATGACGTCATATGGTAAGGGGTCTGACATATGTGCTTATGTAATGGTTACATCATAAAGTATGACGTATGTGTATGAACTATGTAATACAGTGTCCGTCACTCAAGGGCGGCACGTCTGTAGAGACTCCAAATCTGTGTTGGCTACGCTCATATTGAAATTTTAGACAGAAACATGGGTAAACTAACGTAAATCTGCATTTTCAAAATTACTCGTGATTACGTAATCGTCCACTTTACGGATGGATCGAAATTGAGAGAAAATTGTGCCTTTGCGATGCCCCGCCCAACAAAACGACAGAGACGGGCAAAAACCCAACGTGCTTCTGGAGCAAAAGGATTTGATTCTGGCTCTGTTGAAACACTTCTCCAAGTTAGCCATGAGTCCCATGACTCAGATTATCACCCAGACACAGACTCGGAGGAATCAGACGGAGAAGCATGTCTGGAAACCTTGACACCACCTAAAGAAAGTAGAGGTGAAAGCACAGCAGAAGCATCTGTACATCTGGTGGCAGCATCCAACATTCAGTGGATGAAAATTCAGGTTCCTGTATGTTCCATTAGCTTTTGAATACACTGCAACAGTATGTGACACACTCGGAGCAGGACAAAGAACCTGTGATTAGATTGCCCACACGTTCCATGCCAACTTACACAGGGGCTGGCCGTTCATCTGCTTATGAATGTAAACGGAAGCTACAAGAAGCCGCAATGGAGAACAATCAGAAAATCACTGCCTTTTTCAAGCCGAAACCTGAACCTCACCATTCCCCATCATCCGACTCACCAATGGTCATTATACCTGATGTTTCTGCCTCTGACTCGGAGCCAGTTCCTTGTGGTACCGGAAGCATCCACATACCCCTGCCAGTGACACCTGAATGCAGTCATGGTACTGACTCGGATAGCTCGGATTCGGAGCCCGAGAATGTTTCTGTATCTCTGGACCAAGACTCAGATCCTTCCAGATCCACTGACTTGGAGCCTACTGCCATCTCATTCTTGGATACAATTGATGATGATACTGGCCTGGGAATTGGACAGACGAACTCAGAGTCTGTACTCGACACGATCAAACAACTCACAGTGGATGCGAAGAAGTACCAGTCTTTTGATGTTCTCTTCCATCTGAATGCGCTGGATAAATTTGTTGAACTGTGGGCAAAACATCAGCGCAATCCGAAGATCAAAGGCCCAAAGAGAAAAGCAAGCCATACCATTGCTGTTTCTGTTGGAAGGGGTCCGTACTTTGCACGGAAGTTACACTCAATGTACACTTACATTAAACGCCATCACACATTACCGCCTAATGGAAAAGGAATGCATCGTGCATATCCTACCTTACTAAACAATGAACGGATTGCAGCCGCAGTCCGCCGGTACCTCACAGTTCTGGCTAATGGTGAGGTAAGTCCCAGCAGAGTTATCAGAATAACATAATTCACTCACTGTGCCTTAAGATCACGCCACTCCATTTGATGCAGCAAGTGAACGGAGTGATCGTTCCATCTTTAGGACTTGATATGGATGGACAGCAAATATCTGAATCAACTGCTCGGCGCTGGCTTACCAAACTTGGTTATGAGCTAAAGGAAGTAAAAAAAGGGGTCTATATTGATGGGCATGAACGAGAGGATGTTGTTGCTTACCGCAACCAGTTTTTGAGGGAGTTTGGTGAGAATGAGAGGTAACTGATAATTTCAAAATGCAATCATCAACTAATGGACCACAGGTTACGATGGACATACCGCGATGACAATCTGGAGCCCATCGAACCTGATTTGGGTCCAGGAGAGTTGTTGCATATACCCATTTTTCACGACGAATCGATTTTCCGGGCAAACGATCTTCCAAGTAAAGTTTGGATCCATGATGGCAAGATGCTGCTGCGAAAAAAAGGTCAAGGACGTGCAATCCATGTATCAGACTTTATCGTCGAACAAAGTGGACGACTTACATTGTCACCCGTTCAAATCGAAGAGAATCTCCGTCGTCCCGTGGGCAAGCAGTTGCAAGAAACGGACACTCGCGAGATTATATATCCAGGGAAAAACCATGACGGGTTTTGGACAAATGACAAGTTTGTCGAACAAGTTAGTTGTTTCATACATTGTAACATAGGATGCGTGCAACTTACGATCATGTTTGATAAACAGGTGAAACGGTCAATTGTGATTTTTGAAAGGATGTACCCACATGCCATGGCCGAGTTTGTCTTTGACCAGTCGTCGGCACACGGAGCTTTTGCAAAGAATGCTCTGAATGTGAAAGACATGAATGTCCAGCCAGGGGGAAAGCAGCGCAAGATGCACAATACCTTTATTCCCGCCGATAATCCAAATCCGGCGCTGCGTGGCATTCATCAGACAATGGTTTTTCCGGAGAATCTCTCACCTTCACATCCAGATTATAATTTCCGTGGCCAGCCAAAAGGGATGCAACGCATTCTGGAAGAGCGTGGCCTGCTAGCTGCGCTCAAAGCTGCCAACAATGGCAAAGTGGTGGGTGAATGTGCGACATGCAAAATGTCACAAAAAGCACTTGATCAGTTGCTTCGTGAAGCACAGGCAGCGGCTGACGAACCTATTGAGGAGTCTGGCCAAGACGGTCACACTGTTATTGACTCCATGCGCACAGATTGCTGCATGAAAAAGATGATTGCGAATCAGCAAGATTTCAAAAATGAAAAACCACTCATCCGATTGATCATTGAGGCAGCAGGGCATAAATGCTGGTTTCTGCCCAAGTTCCACTGCGAGTTGAACCCCATTGAGATGTACTGGGGATGGGTCAAAGCTCGTGAGTGGAGTGGGAAAGCTTATCTCATGGCCGTTGCTGATTCTGATGCGGCTGCCACCTTATCGCCACGATAACAGATTACCGTGTTTCCGCAGATAGAACATTTCCCACTGCACGTCGTCTTGTTCCAGAAATTCTCGATGACTGTCCGGTCACAACAATTCATGGCTTCTTTCGTAAATGCTGGAGATACATGGATGCATACAGGTGATTGTGCTTCAACATCTATTCAGATCTATTATCTAATTTTACACAGGAGAGGTCTAAATGCAAAACAAGCTGAATATGCTGTGAAGAAATACAGATCTCATCGTCGCTGTGGTCCAACCGTCATGATGAGCGTTGATGTGTTGCTGAATTGAGCCCCAACGGTGACGCGGAGCTGTAATGCGGAGTTATAATACCAAATGTAGCAACTGATACGTCCATTTATAGTAACTCCGACAAGCTCCGCTTGTAGTCCAAATTTCGGATATCTCGATCACTCAAACCTCAGAATTTCAAAAATCTAATGAGCGGACAGTCTTCATGCAGTGTCTGTGAGTATGTACAAATAGTTAGAATACTAATTATCGTATTTGTGAACATGCTATTATTCATTTTCTTTTTGTCTATAAGGGACGTGTCTATTTTGAGTGACGGACACTGTAGGCATGTGTAGTCATGTGTATACCTTGTTGTTGTGACATCATTAAGTATGACGTATGTATTGTGCACATGATCACTTATCACGTGATATCTGTATTTGTTATGTCATCGTCTAGCGATGAAGGTCTTCGTATACGAAGGGATGGACGTTAGGAAATAGTGAAGGAAGGAGTATAGATGTTAGGTAATGAGATAGACGATATTGAGAATAATCCTAACAGCATCCTGTCTTCTGATCCAGTCGTGATTTTCGTCACGTCGAGTGAGATGTCCACTGCATTCACTGCCTGCTCGTGTGGATTGAACTCGTTCTCCCTTTCGAAGCTCGTCGAATTCCAAACCACAACTTTACCACTCTCCGTCCCAGCCACGATCCACTTGCCATCTCGTGACAAGACAAGATCGTACACGGTGCTTCCAGCATCCATAGGCGGCATTCCTACCTCCATGCCATCTTCCACTCGCCATCGTCGAACCTTCCCCTCTCTACCACCGCTCATGACCTCCTTACCGCCAGCGAGAAACGCAACCGAATACACACTATCCGAATGTTCGATTTTGATCAGGTTTGCGTCCGTTTGGTCAACTGTGACGATATTGGGGGAGGGTCCGCCAGTGTCGTCGCTCATTTCTGTGTCTCCATCAATGTTCTGCTTTGGATGGTCTCGTTTTTATCACCTTTCAAGACAGACATTGCTCCTGGGTGTGACTAGAGGTCTGTCGCCCTGTCTTATTAATGTTGTCAATCAAATGTCTTGTCGACTCGCTCACCACTCTCGTTCCTCTACTTCAAGCGTCTCTTGGAGGTATACTGGGCTGGCGAACAGCGGCGACCGGTGGAGAGAATGCGCTGGTCATTACAGCAATTAGACCCTGGCTGTGCTTGGCGCCTACTTCTGCACACGTACACCCTTTTTCTTTGGCTCAGACCGCCCACAGCAAACCGCCAACTGAGTATGTATGTAATGATTGACTTATAGGGCTTTGTTTCATAGGAAGCAGTGTTCAGCTGTACTATGACATTAAAGAAAACATTGGCCGACACGGAGTCCGACTTCAAGCAGTTCAAACCGGTGGCAGCCCTCAGGCTCTACAGCCCAAGGATATCGTGGAACTAGTATATCATACATGCAAGAGCAGCCCTGATACAAATCTGCAGAGCTTTTACTATACTGCCCGTTGCACTCACTGTTGTCGCACTGATCATCAAGTGACTGGCGTCGGAAGTCATATAGAGCTTGACAGGATGCTCTGATATCCGCTTGCCAGTGTTCCGGGTCCCAGCACTTGCAAGCATGTGCTATTTGCGGAGGAGTCAGAGCCGGCTGTGCCGTCACTCACTTCACACCTCCTTGACATGAGATGGCGCGATATACATGCTCACGTGATAACATCATGATACATAAGTATTTCGAGATTACGCGGCCGATGGATCGACCACCGGTTGAACCTCCATATCCAAGCTAACCGTGCACACAGTCGCGTCGATGCTCAAGGGCACTTCGAGGAGGTACACGAAGTTGACGACGAATATGAGCAGTGTGCGTGCGGTGCGCAGGGTGGGGCAACGGAGAATGCCTATATCTTCAAGTTCCCCCCTACGCGTAGTACCAAGATGAGCACCAGGGCTCGACGGACTCGGAGCGGGCGGCGACAGTGTGGGTGCTCGGCCCACGCAGTCTTGCCGAGGGCATGCGTTCAGACAAGACTTACAGTCTGTAACGACGACGACCATAAACATAGTTCCTCACTGGAAAGAACGAAAATATCCTGGTCCAGCGTTTTCCGCAGAGAAGTAGAATTCCGAGTCCCTCCACCCTTTCCAGTCTCCAGCCACTCTGTGTGCAAGTCACTCTTGAGCTCAAGTTCAAAGGGGTTCGATTCATATCTCATTGGTACGCTACTTAGGAAAGTACTGTGCTCCATGACGTCCACATCAACTTGAGGAATCTATCATGTTCACGAGTTTCATCCTCACATGAGCTCAAGCACATGATCATCGACCACACACTCACAATATGGCGCAGTAAATAAAGACGTTGCATAGTATACCAGTGGTATCATTCCTCTCTCGTCTCCGACGAGCAGCAACACAACCACTTGGGAAACATGATAGAAAGTTTGACTTTCCCTGATTCTTCCTGGTCCCTGCTGTTAGTTTCGCAATTGTGCTCAAGCAAAGTGCACGTACACTCAAACGAATTGTCCGAGTTGAAGGTTGACCTGTATCTGTTGCCTGTTGTGTCTTACACGACGTGAGTTTCTACGGTGTGATCGACGCGGACCGACGACCCACCTCGTTCGCTGGCTTCGGATTCAGAGGACGTTCGGTGCTAGTACTACTGCCGTGGTTACCGTTCACTTCTGACGGAAGAGCTACGTTTCTCGATGGCCCTGGATTTGGAGCACGACCTCCGCCCGAACGAAGTATAGTTTTCGACTTCTTCTCCTTCTGCAAGGAAATTTAAACGATGGCATCTGCGGACCCAATGGACAACTTTGAACACCTACCGGTTCCACAACTCTTCTGACCGTTCGCTAACACGACAGTTTAGAATTAGCACGCCCATTAGGTTTTCGAGGAGCACTCACTGGTTGACTGCGACCTTCAGCCATCGTCGAAAATGTTCTTTTTGAGACATCCACGTTCTCTACTGACCTAGATTGAATGCCAGGAAGGCGGCGAGGCTTAGACACTGCAGATTCTCTGATGCCCTTCTTCCACCTTCCTAAAATCTGATTAATTCGAGACCGCGGAGCACTATCATGTTGCTTCTCCGTGCGTATCTCTGCGGCGGAGGTCGTAAGGTGATCCGGTGGCTGCGATGTAGAGTGGGATGAGACAAGCGGTGGCACCTGCGTCTCATGATGAACAGACGATGCCAGCGAGGGAGCCTTCTGTGGCATCAACATGACAGTAAAAGTGGGAATGAATAGATCACGAACCTCATCATAGTTGAACTGATCGTCAGTCGTGAGTGTTGTGGACGGGAGCTCGACCTGCGTCGTATGATGGCATACTTCGATCAGGAAAGGAAACGAACGCATACCTTCAGTAAGTCAACATTTCTGTCCAACTGGGATTCGACAGGATGTCAGGACAAAAACGTATTCAAAATCATATACTCACATCCTCGAGGTATGATGGTGGCAGGATACTATGCAGATTACGGAACGTGATTGTCTTGTCACCCGCAGTTACCATATTGTAGTTTGCTGAAATGGCCATGGACGCGACAGGATGGGGATACTCAATGACAGGTCCAATTTGTTGATGTGTTGTAGTGTCCCAGAACGAAACTGATGAGTTGGCAGAGACTGCTATCCATGCGCCGTCGCATGCTAGTATGATGCATCTTGGGTCGTCGTTGCTGTGAATATGCCAGTGCGAGAGCGCCGTCCTTGAGGACACGTCGAGACAGTGGACAATGCCTTCGCAAGACAAGACGTAGAGTTGCTTTCCATTGCCCGTCCAGGTGAAGGATCCGTTGAAACTCGAGTATACTTTGATTGAAAAGTCTGCAAGGAGGGAGCCATCCAGACCGTCATAGATCCGAACGGACTCGCGTTCAAATGTGGCAGTTGCGATGAATTTGCTGTCCGGAGAGAACTTGACAGAGACCACCCAGTTGTCGTGTTTGAAAGGCCCGAGCAGTCTCTCCCCCGTGGGAAACGACCAGACACTGACCGTCTTGTCATACGATCCAGTCGCAATTTTTGTCCCATCGACTGAAACGTCCACTGCATACACCCCTTTGTCGTGAGCTTTGAAGTCGTTCACCTTTTCGAAGCTCGTCGAATTCCACACCACAACTTGACCATTCCACGTCCCAGCCACGATCCACTTGCCGTCTCGTGACACGACAAGATCCCACACGGTGGTTCCAGCATCCATCGGCGTCCCTACTTCCATTCCATCTTCCGCTCTCCATCGTCGCATCCTCCCTTCCGCGCCACTGCTTACGGCCTCCTTACCACCAGCGAGAAACGCGACCGAACACACATGACCCGGATAATCGATTTTGATCAGATTTGCGTCCGTTTGGTCAATCGTGACGATACGGGGAGAGGATCCGCCAGTGTCGTCGCTCGGTCCTGTGTTTCCATCAATATGTTCTTTTTTATCACCGTTGATAGACATTGCTCCGACTAGAGGAACGTCGAACTAGTCTTCAAATTTTGTTCTCCCTCGATGTTATTCGAATGCTCACCACTTCTATTCTTCTACTCTTCAAACGTCTCTCGGAAGGTATGACTGGGTTGGCGATCAGCGCCGAGCATTGGAAAGAAACCTGTGCCGTGTGCCTTTAAGACCCACCAGGCTGTGCTCTTGGCGCTTGCTTCCACGTGCGTCCGTACACTCAATGTCAAGGTCCCCCACGACATCTATGTTACTAGATCGCTGCACAACCCACTCCTCCCTAAGCACTACCTGTCCTTTTTCTTCAATTCCTCTCTCACAACTTCCCACCAGCCCGTCGCTTCCTATTACTCTCAATCACCTCGAAAATGCCTTCGGGTTCGGTTCGTGCCCTAAAAAAGACCTATGTACATCGCACGGCAACCCGTCGTTAACACGAGATCCGCGTCTACCCAAGAGACGCTCGACGCACCTTGAGCGAATCCATATCGTCCCTGCCCCCGCCCACCTTGTCGTGGTACAGCTTGCTCAGTTCGAGATCCAGCGGCGCCTTCTTGAACACAAGCGAGTATGTGTACCTACCCGGGAGGAGGGAAGAACAAAACACGGACACTCACCCATAGTACCCACCAACCATTTACCCACCCAAATGTGCCCTGCCCATATTTATACTCGTCCCCCTGAACGAGTGAAATCTGCTATATCAGATCGTTTCAGAGATTGATACCCATGTTCGCATCCAGGCTTTTATCATGCACCTTCAGATCGAAATTGACGAAGAAAGGTTGACGAGGTAGAACAACCCGACGTTGACATAATATAGCGACTCTAAGCGCAGGTCAGGGAGACGTTCAAACGAAAAAAAAAAAAACCTCTTGATAATCTTGGTGATCAGGTCGTCCGGCAGGGGCGCTTGTGTTATGTATTGACCCGACATCTTTTTCAAACTTCGGGCTCCCAGCACCTAAGACAAGATGTTAGCAACTGAGCATACCTCGTCCGACTCGGCAGCCCGTGGAACACGTCTCCCATCTTGTGGAAGAACGTCGTGAGGTTGTCGTGTTGTATCAGCGCTGGTCGATCCGGCCTCACCTTCGCCTAGTTCGCCACCATGCCAGTGGCCGTAAGCGGGTAGTGTCGTTTCTCGTGCGCCAGCTCGTAGCCATTCAAAAGACCCCCATGTAAGTATTTCCTACAGACGTTCGAATGTGAGCGTACGTTCAAGGACGGTTTGTGCGACGATGCCTACTGCGAGAGAACAAGTCAAGGCTCGTCCTTGGCACCCTTTTCCACAAATGTGCAAACTGTCGAATTTGCATGGACGTCAGTCACCCTGTCAGAGCTGGCTCGAAAAGTATATTGCAAACAACTCGCCAGGATACCAGACGATCCTTGACTTTGACGAATTGGAATCCAAGTAGGTCCTGGTAAATATCGAGAATCGAGGCATTCGTAACATCTAGTCGGGTTACAATCACACGAGGATGGAGGAACGCATCCAATCAGCATGCCTGTAGTCCCAAATGTAAAATTTGACATGGACCGGCAAACCTCGCTTTGCTATGCTGCACTTTTTTGAGATCGAGAAGCGTAGCACGTTGCTGAATGCCAAGTGGGTCGAGATGGCTGCTAAGTTCGTCCAGGAAATGGACACGCGTGAAGGGTATAGGCAGAAGCCACGACTTACGACAGTCCTTCCTCGCATTGGTAGTACTCTTGACCATCTTCACCTCCATCATGGGTGTAATCCGCTCAAGAACGAGGTGCTCGATGTTGTTGGCCAATATATTGTCCGAAGATGTTTGATTTTGATCAGGTTTGTGTCCGTTTGGTCAAGATTACTGCTAGTAAATGATCGTGATGATACCGGGGGAGGATCCGCCTGTGTTGTTACTCATTAATCATTTCTGTGTCTCCGTCAATATTCTGCATTATGTAAATCGCCGCGTTTTATCAATAGACATTGCTCATTAGCGGTCCGTCGATTTATCTCTGTCTCGTTGATATCGTCATTATCAATTTGCTCACCGCTCTCGTTCTCTTTAGAAAGGTATACTGGGTTTGTTCTCAGCGCCAAGCAGTGGAGAGAAACCTGTGCTGTTCTCTACAGCAAGTTGAATTGAACCCAGACTGTGCTCTTGGCGCCTGCTGCCAGTGCCGCCCACGTGCACCTTTACCTTCAAGTTCGGACCGCCCACAGTAAACCACCATCTGAACTGTGTAACGATGGACTCATAGGACTTTGTACGCAGAAAACAGCATTCTACTGTACAAGGACATTGCTGAGGAACCTCGGTTATCGGTGCCTGCAGATCGCCGTCACGCCGGTCAAGATCGGCAGGGACAGGGACGCCAGCGAGCGGAAGTGGACGCGCTGTTGGGTCGACTCACTCGCTGTGTACGCGCGTCGCCCTCCCCCGTTCCAGTTCTCGCGTGGATGGTTATGGTGACCGTACGAATGACATCGCGAGCGCCGCGCAAGGAGGGACGACGCATCGCCGGCGCAGGTGGAGGCGTACTGGCGATACTTACGCTATCCCGTCGAGTTCTTGCCGCTGCTTCTTCCCGTGCGCATATACCCGTTTACTCTGCCTGTGCCGAACCCGGGGGACGAATACGCGAAACTGGCGAACCTGGCGGACGGTCACTTTGGCGATGCTCTCGTGCGGACGTGCACACGGGGCGACGCCGCACACATCAGCACCTACCGCAGCCGAAGAATCAATGCTAGAAGACAAACATGACGACGACGATGCAGGAAAAGAAGATGGGGACATATCCCCGGCGGCGCGCACTTCCATCTCTAAGCTGACTGTGCACACGGTCACATCGATGCTCGCGGGCGCTTCGAGGACGCACACAACACCAGTGTGGGTGCTCGACCCGCGTAGTGTCGCCAAGGGCATTCGTTCCGACTAGACTCGCACTCTGTAACGGCGACGACCACGGAGACATGTTCCTCAATGGAAAGAACAAAGGTGCCCTGGTCTGGCATTTTCCGCTCTCGCGTGCCAGTGGAGAGGTAGAGTCCCCCCTTTTCCAGTTTGCAACCACTCTGAGCGCAAGTTGCCCTTTAGCTCGAATGTATTCAATTAATATCTCCCTGGTATGCATCTTAGGAGAGTACGGTGCTTCATGACGCCCACATCGAGATAAATCTATCGTGATCACGAGTTTTCTTTACGGACACGTCATGCCTCCGAGTCTTTGCAACGGTTTCGAATCGAGTGAGCATCCTGAAGCCATTAGTAGTTCAATCATGGACGGGTTCTACACCACTCAAGTTAAGACTCCAAGGAGATGTACACTCATCGACCACATAATATAGCGCAGTAAATAGACGCATATACCGATAGCATCATTCCTCTCTCGTCCCCGACGAGCAGCAACACAACCACTTGGGAAACATGATAGAGATAGAAAGCTTGACTTTCCCTGATTCTTCCTGATCCTTGCCATAAGTTTCGCAATTGTGCTCAAGCAAAGTGCACGCACGCTGAAACGAATTGTCCGAGTCGAAGGTTGGCCTGCATCTGTTGCCTGTTGTGTCTTACACGACGTGAGTTCCTACAATGTGATCGACGTCGATCTATGACCTACCTGGTTCGCTGGCTTCGGATTCAGAGGACGTCCGGTGCTAGTACCACAGCCGTGGTTACCGTTCATATCTGACGGGAGAGCTACATTTCCCGATAACCCTGTATTTGGAGCACGACCCCCGCCCGGACGAGATCTATTTTTCGACTTTTTCTTCTTCTTCTGCAAAGACAGATAAACGGTGGGAATCTGCAGGCCTAGTGGACAACTTTGAACACCTACTGGTTCCACAACCCTTCTGACCGTTCGCTAAGATGACAATTTAGATCAAGCACGTCCATTAGCTAGTCGAGGAGTACTCACTGGTATACCGCGACCTTCGGCGATTGTGGAAAATGTTCTTTTCGAGGCATCCACATTGTCTGCTGACCTAGATTGAATGCCAGTAAGGCGGCGAGGTTCAGAGACTGCAGATTCTCTGATGCTCTTCTTCCACCTTCCTAAAATTTGTATAAATCGAGACCGCGGAGCACTATCGTGTTGCTTCTCCATGCGTATCTCTGGAGCGGAGGTCGTAAGGTGGACCGGCGGCTGCGATGTGGAGTGGGACGAGACAGGCGGTGCCACCTGGTTCTCATGATGAACAGACGATGCCGGCGAGGGAGCCTTCTATGACATCAACACGGCAGTAAAAGTGGGAATGGATCGATCACGAACCTCATCATAGTTGAACTGATCATCGGCCGTGAGTGTTGTAGACGGGAGCTCGGCCTGCGTCGTATGATGGCATGTTTCGATCAGGAAAGGAACGAACTCATACCTCCAGTAAGTCAACATTAACATTTCTGTCCAACTGGGATTCGACAGGATGTCAGGACAAAAACGTATTCAAAATGCATATACTGACATCCTTGAGGTATGAAGGTGGCAGGACACCATACAGATTATGGAGCGTGATTGTCTCGTCACCTGCAGTTACCATATCGTAGTTTGCTGAAATGGCCATGGACCAGACAGGATGGGGGTAGTCAATAACAGGTCCAATTTGTTGATGTGTTGTAGTGTCCCAGAACGAAACTGATGAGTTGGCAGAGACTGCTATCCATGCGCCGTCGCATGCTAGTGTGATGCACCTTGGTTCGACGTTGCTGTGAATAGGCAATTGAAAGAGTGTTGTTCTTGATGACACGTCGAGACAGTGGACAATGCCTCCGCGAGATAAGGCATAGAGTTGTTTTCCATCGCCCATCCAGGTCAGGGATCTGTTGAAATCCGAGTATACTTTGATTGGAAAGTCTGCGAGGAGGGTGCCATCCAGACCGTCGTAGATCCGAACGGACTCGCGTTCAAATGTGGCAGTTGCGATGAATTTGCTGTCCGGAGAGAACTTGACCGTGTCCACCCAGTTGTCGTGTTTGAAAGGCCCGAGTAGTCTCTTCCCCGTGGGAAACGACCAGACACCGACCGTCTTGTCATCTGATCCAGTCGCGATTCTCGTCCCATCGACTGAAAGGTCCACTGCATACACCCTTTTGTCATGTGCTTTGAAGTCGTTCACCTTTTCGAAGCTCGTCGAATTCCACACCACAACTTGACCACTCTCTGTCCCAGCAACGATCCACTTGCCGTCTCGTGACACGACAAGATCCCACGCGGTGCTTCCAGCATCCATTGGCATCCCTACCTCCATGCCATCTTCCGCTCGCCATCGTCTAATCTTCTCTTCCTCTCCACTGCTTACGGCCTCCTTACCACCAGCGAGAAACGCGACCGAACACACATGACCCGGATAATCGATTTTGATCAGGTTCGCATCTATTTGGTCAAC
>JBBPPG010000745.1:0-16494 GCA_038091855.1 Leccinellum luteum
GGTGTGATTCAGTACAGAATCGCCGGGTTATGTGTATTTCCATACCTAAGCACCGTCTGACCTGGCCGTTGCACCATTGCAAGACCGAGACCGACTCCGACTCCGAACCATGTAGGCGACCGCATGAAGCCTTCTCTTTTCTCTAACCAAGGGCAGAAGCGACCAATTGACCAACTTGAAGATGATATATCGATGATATACAACACGGCACTACCGGCGATGTATCTCCCGACCACGCGCCACGAACCTATTCCAGACCCATCGCTCTCGCTCCCCAAGCTCGCAAAAGCTCGTCTTCGAATCAGCAATGCAGGGCACAGCCCCGCTAACCTACCATTGCCAATTTTGCCCCACTAACTCACCGTAGACCTAGACCCTAGACCCCTCGTCACCCTTGCCCCAGCAACACTCCCACAAACCATCACCAGCGCCCAGACCCACCCTAACCCCCAGCGCCTAGCCCACCCCGCCCCATTCACAGCCGTGAACAGCCAGCTGATCATGACAGGCCCCACGGTGCGTCCGATGCACATCGCGAACTGCACGAGCCCGTTACTCCGGCCGAGCGCACCAGGGGTGGGCGCATGCCGCTTAATGAGGAGCATGCTCATGCTATGGGGGATCGCGCCGACCTTGGACAGCGCAAGGAGTGAGAGGAGGCCCGTCCAGATTAAGGCGGAGGCGGATCCCAATCCGTGAGACATGTGCGTATCGATTCGGGCAACAGCGTTGAGGCACGGAAGCAGACCAAACGCAACCGGCCAGACGGACATGCACACGTTGTACGTTTTGGCGTAGTCGAACCGCCGCAGGATATAAGGCATTGCAAAGATACGGAGGAAGACAGCGAGCGTCCCCGCAAACGCGAACACGTTCCCAATTGCAGATGGCTGTATATTGAGAGAGAGAAAAACTCTATCAACTCTTGCATGGAGTGATTATGCAAGTCTCGAGAAACTTACATCTAGTCCTAAACCACCTGCGTCAACGGGGGTGTAACAAAACAGCGTGAAAACGACGTCGAACGCAAGGCTCAGGCAACTCAGTGCGAATCCAGAGATCGTCAGCGCCCGTATCGCGGGTATCGAGAGTAGTGCTATCATGCTGGCAGATTCTACCACATCCGAATCCGGTACCGTATGCGCATCCGTAGCGGCAGGAGCGCACGCAATGGAGGGAGCATCCCTTTTCTGTTTACGTTTAAGTGTCTATAGGCATCAAAGGTAAGTCATTGATATTTTTTCTTTTCGGTTCTATACCTCTTCGATCAACATATACCCTAGTACCGCCCCCACGACTGCACACGCGGCGCTGATGAGACAAGGTGGGAAATATGGATGTTCCACAAAGATCGGCCAGGAGAAATACCCTGGGTACTGCGTCGCAGCGTTGGCGAATGTCCCACCGATGAGCGGCCTAAAGCATACGAGCACCACACGTCGGTCAATCCGATTTGAAATTCAACCCACGAGAGGAGACGAACCCGATGATGGTTCCCAGTGGCCACGCAAGGCTGTAAATCGGCACTGCGAGGTCTTGATTAGTGTCATCCGTAATTTCGGCTAGGATGGAATGGATGACAGCCACGTTCCCAGATACCAGTCCACCTGGGTAGAAACATCATGCGTGAACAAGGGCAGTAAATGAAGCAGAAACAACGGTACCAACCAACGAATCTGGAGGCGACTATACCGGCGAATGTCGTGGACAACCCAAACGCCAGGGTTGCCGCCGCGATGCCGACGAGACCGGTAAATACGACTGGACGCCGGCCGACGATGTCTCCACGAACCCATCGTCAGCACATGATAGGCCATAGCGAGCAGCTCTTGAGTCCAACTCGCATACTGACCTGATATCCTCCCCCACTGATACACCGAAAACAGCTGTGCCAACGAATATGCACTCTCCTAGCAGTATCGGCCGTCCACATCAAGGTGAATGTTGTGTTAACAAGAAACAGTGCTCGCACAACGCAGTGCGAAGTACATACAACTATCCCGCTATAGAAGCCCACCCGCTCTGGCTCGGAGATCTGTAGATCGACGAGGAACTGGTTGATATATGGGAAGATCTGCTGGTAGGCGATGGGGTCGACGATGCGCACTGCGATGAGAGCGCCAAGTTGTGCTTTTGGGAGAGGTGCCTGACGTGTTGGGGTGGCAATGAGATCGCCATTTGAAGGTATGGAGGAAATAGCGCGCTCCTCGTCGCTAAGTAATAGAGGTGTTGATTCGTCGACCAAGCTGCCAGTTCGGTGTTCGTCTTGTTCTTGGTCATCCATACGATGTGGGTTCGCTCTGGACGTAGTGAGGCGGGAGGTCGAGGGCGTCATGTGGTTCGTAGTTTCGGGCCCAGCCAGAGGGATTAGGGTATGGGCGATAGATGGCTCGGATAAAGCCAACCCCGACATGTTGTCACCTCGCGTTTGCTCATCGTCTCGGCTCAGCAACCTGAAGAATCACAGGTTGTCCAGCCTTTTAACCAGCTTGCGAAGCTGATCATTCAATACTTGAGTAGATCATAACGCACGAACACGACTTCTAAGATTGATAGGCGGTGCGGCGTGCGTAATCCCCATAGTGGCCTGGCCGTGTCACAGACGGCGCGGGTTACTAGTGAGGTGAACTTCCGGCCCCAGTGGAAGCGAGTCCGCACGGGAGATGCCGAGGTACGTGTGGCGCGCAGTTCATCCCAGTTTGTAGACGGCTTGACTGGCATACCGCAGACAAAGCAAGTTTGTCGCACTTCTTCCTCCGTAATGACCAACAAATCTTATCTTATGCTTGCCATTGACCGGGGCCCCTCGTTTAGGTTTTACCAGCCAGCCAGAAGCTCATAGAGGAGCAGAATGATCTCTCTGCCGTGTTACATTGTACCTCCCTTCATACAGATATTCAACTGAAGTGCTTATAGGTACATATGTTCCTCATCAACTTCATGTACGTCTGAGTCACCAATATATATGGCATTCCGCTCCGATATCATAAACCAATTACACTTGCGTTGGCTGCCAACTCGTCTCGACTGACTTAAACAGCCAAGACAAACTCAAGGATCAACTTTAGGATGTCAGTCACTGATGGTAGAATCATTCCAGATTTATATCCAGGCTCATGGTGACCATCAGTCCGCGTTCTGACATTCCCTGTTTCCAATGTAAGCATGATCGAATGAACCAAATACAGGTCTGACAGATACAGTAATAAAGTGCATGCTAAACGAATACATTTCCATCAGCTCCAATGACAATGTGGAGTCCTGTGCAAGCAGGAATCCAACACTTTCAGAAACAAGAGCATTGTCCATCCCTTATTCTATCCACGTCGAATGGTCATCCATTAAGCTTATAAAACTTTTTCACTTCAATGGTAGGTGTGTCACGGCAGAAATTTTGCTCCCAATTGACACCTTGGGTTTGAATCGTTATGTCGCGTTCTATCGCTAGGTTTCCTCTGAAATTCTCCACGAATAAGTTTTGTAAGAGCTTGTCCATAAGATGGCTCCTGCTATTTCAACTAACGAGCGATTTTCACTTCCTCCCAAAGAGCATCCATATGTTTTCAATTGACCGTCAGCTCAACGCCACTCGAAGGTTCGGGCGTCCTGAATCGCAATAAAGTCAGAAGGTGCGTATCAGGACGCATCTTGCTGAGGCACTGATCCAGGATTAGCACGTCATTCGATTCTTCAGAATTGATCAAACTGAATTTTATATCTTTGTAAACTGCTCACCGAGGCAGACCTGTTGTCACGGATAATTAACTCAAGATCACAAACCGTTAACCTTCTTTTAGGGAAGGTACATCCTTGTGCAACGGTGGACATAACATAAAACCGACCTGGTTTAGTCAATATTAATGCGACCCTACACCGACGAGGAAGGCAGAAAGAAGGTCAATAGATGAGTTGTCCGACACTCTGAGACGGCAGCCTGGAAGCTTTCTGCTCTGATCGCGGGAGTAAGGGGGAAGAAGATTACTGAATCGACTCCGACAAACGCTGTCGGCAGGGATCACGTTTATTCTGGTTCGAACGGGACCAACTTTCCTCTTATTTGTAATAAGCACTCAGCATGACCTCGTCGAAGCCCGACCAGTAGTAACCGAGTACTTTCTATAGCAGTCAGACACACATTGTGCTTATTGCCGGACCAGTGCCTCTGTATTTACCAACCAGTGAGTCTCAGAAGAGACGCAGATGCTTGCTAAACGCACTGTCAAAGGCGTGTGCTTTGCCTCAGTACTTCAAGTTCCTCTTTTGGAAGGACATTGTTTTTTCCACCGACAATTTAACGGTATTACCAAATGCGGAAGCGTACTTCATGGTTCACTGCAGCTGTAGTTTGTGTGTGCTTCCAACAAGAGTATCATTTTCCCCCGGAAAATATCCTTCAGGTGCACTCATAGATCCATTTTCGCTACGGCTACAAGCTGTGAAATGTACTACTTCGAAAGATAGACAAAAAGTTCATATTAGGACCCTGGATTGCAACTGACAAACAAAGCCAATCTGGGGAAGTTGAAACGTTGATGTCGGAAACTTTTCTATGTCTGATTGCCCTTGGTGGACCAATGGCTCAGCCGCTCATGACATGACAGACAACTCGGAGCTACATGCCGTAACAATCCGCCTCAGCCAAGTCGAGTTTCATGCTGTCAAAGCTAACGGCTGCATCAGTATGATCTGATAATATTTTAGATCTTACACGATGCACGTTGCCATGCGCTGCTGAGTTAAAGGTGGATGCGTCGATGCCAGTAGGCCGTCAATATTCAATCCCCACCGATTCCGAATGCGTCTCGCAAGCTTTGCAATCATCCTTCAAGTTGCAACAGCTGCCTCGACTCTTCCAATTATTGAACTTGACCGGAAAACCAACGGTACGATCATACCACTCGCCAAACGGTCTCCGTGGTCGAAGCGTGACAATGGCGTGGATTTCGACGCACTCCACTCCCATCTCGAATCAGTCGATGCGTACGTTCAAGGCACAACCTACTACATTACTTTTCGTTCAAGTAGCATTTTTATAGCAAGATACTCCGCGGCCTCGAAAATTATAAAAGAAATACGGGAATGATCCACTCTCTGGCGGTAAAGGGGACGGAACTTCAAAACTTGAATAGGCGTGGTGTTCAAGTTGGTCACGGTGTCGCACCCTTGACAGGTCACAACGATTTAGTCTGGTATGGCACAATTACGATTGGTACTCCTCCCAAATCTTTTACTGGTATGTTTCTATTTGGATTCCTGATAGACGTCGACTTAGACTCCCTGACCTCCATTGCAGTTGCAATTGACACTGCTTGCAAGTGGGTATATTCCATCAAACCCCCGCAACTTACTTGCTCAGTCCCACGTAGTGGTCTCTTCCTTCCAGGGCTCACGTGCTCCGGTTGCTCAGGACATTCCCGCTGGGACCCCACTTCGTCGAGCACGGCCCAAGCCAAAGGTTCGCCATTCAATATAAGGTTTGATGATGGAGCCACTGCCTCAGGGCAACAGTATACTGATAATGTTACCATTGCTGGCCTCACTGTATGTTCTCCGTCATTTCCGAACGTATACATACACATTTGACCGTCGAGTAGGCGGACGTTCAGACCATCGGTGCCGCAACAACATACTCTACTGATATGGGTTTCCCTCCAGATGGATTGTTGGGGATGGCTTTCCAGACAATGTCATTGTATCCCGCCCGGCCCCTTTTTGAAACACTCGTAGATGAAGGAAAGGTCACGGAACCAGTATTTTCACTCCAGATCACCTCTGATGGAGGCGAGCTGTACCTTGGTGGCACGAACAACGCCCTGTATCGTGGTGAAATTATTTATACACCCGTAACCGTAGCGGTAAGCAGATGAGGCAAGTGGACGCGGACGTAAACTTATGCTGTCGAGTCAGGGATACTGGCAGGTGAACATAAACGAAATTTATGGTGACTACCGGTCAATATTGAGAAATATGATCGCCATCATCGACACGGGTACCAACGCAATCGTTGGTGACCAGACACAAGTCGCCGATCTGCACCGGGCCCTTGGTGGCGAGAACATCGGCCATGGGTATTACAGCTGTGAGTTCTCATCCAATTCCAATTCGATGTTTCGGTTCATCGTACGGCCTACAGTCCCATGTAACGATTTCCCGACGATAAGCTTCGAGTTTGGCGGCGGTGGGACGTTCGAGATTCCTGCCTCGATCCTCAATGTGGGACCGGTTAGGACTGGGTCACCTGACTGTTTCAGCGGCATCATTGGTCAGGGCGAACGCGGTGAGATTCCAATGTCCTTCCAATATCTCCGGGGGTCAATTTCAGTTGCCCCATGCTGACCCGAGCACTGAACTCCTTCGTCCGAATCACCAGCATACTGGCTCCTCGGTTCTGTTTTCCTACAGAGCGTCTACTCCGTGTTTGATTTCGGCAATCGACGGGTCGGATTTGCGAACCTTGTCTGATCGTTGCAAGCTATTAGTTTGCTTTGACACATTGATACCACGCGATATGTTTCGAAGGGTCGTATAATATATATTTTATACAGCTCTTATCCATGATGTACCAATACATTGAAGCCGATTAGTACGTCGATGCCAGTAGGATGTCGATCCACACCTGTTCCAAATGCGTCTTGCAATCTCGACAATCATCGATCATCCATATAACGCCTGCCTCGACCGTTGCTATCATTGGGTTCGACCGGAAAACCAACTGGACGATCACACCACTCCCATGTCAATCCGTACATTCGAGGACTCAACCTACATCAGTGACCCTCCGTTCCAGGAGTGTTTAATAGTAAAATACTCCACGGCCTCGAAATTGTGAAAGAAATACGCCGCATACGGTGATGTGGCGAAAGGGACGGAGCCGCTTTGCTTATATAACTCATATTTCAACGTTTCGCATCACATACGGATGGAAAAACGATATCTATCAGTACAATCATGACAACATACAAGGAAGTGTTGCAAAGTCAACAGTCAACGTTTCAACCTCCACAGTATTTAAGACAGTCTTAGACGACCCCGATGACTTCTTCGAAGCCGTACAACAGTTAAAAATATCTAGATTCTGAGGATACGATGAGAGCTCAGACAACTGCGTACCTTTACGTTCGTCCATAACTATTTCACTCTTCCAACGACACCAAAGGCTCAATTTGTAGCTGATCGCTTCGCTCGGACCGCTCCGGTATCATTTTTCCCGCCAGCCTCTCCACGTCTTCGCTCCTGACAAACCTTCCAGTCACGGTGAAGATTCCTCCCCGTCGCAGTCTCAGCTTGAAAAGAAAAAATCGTTTCCGTTTTCAACTGTAAAATAATACGAAAAGAATGCGGCCAAAGCTGGGACAAACTCTGCTTCGATGACGGAGTCAGCGAGGGTCACTGCCCAGGAACATCTGAATGGGAGAAGGGTTCCGATGCTGTCGCTCGAAGGTTGTATTTGATGATGTGGGTGGTACTCGGTAGCCGCGCATGTCGAGAACGATGCAAAAGCACCACAGCAACGGGCACCGTTGGAGACACTGTACCAAGCCAGCCGGGGTGATTCCAGACGAACGCCAACCAAACATAAAGTTGATAAGCAAAGATTCGGTCCGCGGATAATTGGACCCCAGTTCCAGAAGATTGTTGTTTCTCATGTTCACGATCAAATCCAAAAGTGTCTATAGGCATTGCAGGTAAGTCATTGATATTTTATTTCTCTTTCGATCCCATACCTCACCGATCAGCATATACCCTAAGACCGCTCCCACGACCGCACACGCGACATTGATGAGACAAGGTGGGAGATGCGGATGTTCCACAAAGATCGGCCAGGAGAGGTACCGATACCCTGGGTACTGCGTCGCAGCGTTGGCGAACGTCCCGCCGATGAGCGGCCTAGAGCATACAAGAACCTCATGTCAGTCTATCCAATCTGCACTTCAACCCCACGAGAGAAAATGAACCCGACGACGGTTCCCAGTGGCCACGCAAGGCTGTAGATCGGCACCGCGAGGTTTTGATCGGTGTCGTCCATAATTTCGGCTAGGATAACGGCCACGTTCCCAGATACCAATCTCTAGGTAGAAACATCATACATGGACATGGGCCGTAAACGTAGCAAAAACGGCGATACCGGCCAACGAATGTAAAGGCGACTATACCAGTGAATGTCGTGGACAACCCAAAAGCAAGTGTTGCTGCCGCAATGTCGATGAGACCGGTGAACACGACTGGACGCCGGCCAACGATGTCTTAACGAGCCCCATCGTCAGCACATGTGGCAGGCCATGACCTAGGGATCGAATATTGGCAAGAGAGGGCTTTCCGCATGGGAGATGCCGAGGTGGAAGAGTACTAGTGTGGCGGTGCGTTCGCATTTCTTCGTACCTCGTACCAATCAGAAGATCACAAAATAATATCCCTGCCGTGTTACGTTGTGTATAAGGCTGAGGCATCAGATAAGCTGGTCTCTGTATCGCCCATCGCATCCATTCATACGCCGTTGACACGGCTAATGGCGGCTCAGAAGCGCAGACGAACGCCTGAAAGAGCCATGCCTGGCCGCACCACTGCGGGATCCCCTCCTCTCTCTCCCCTCCTCTTCTTCGAGCTGGAGGTCACAACTCATGCACTGGTGCCCAATCTATCCAGAGTCGCGCCCTCGTACCGCTTTTGTTTCCTCTTTCGATTTTGGCCAACTTCCTCTGCAGGGCTTAAGACTGGACCCTACTAAACGGTTTCAGACGGGCAGTAGTTGGGATAGTGGTACTATACCCCCTGACGAGAGCTTTTTCAGGCTCGAAACTGCTCCATCACCTTCTCCTCCACCGCATGCCCGATGGCCCCCCGGAGAGGGTACCCGACGGACGATCAAGCAGGTACGACCGCCCGAGCGCCCCCTCTTCAGACAGAGATTCCACAGAAGTGCTTATATATACATATGTTCATCGCATCTCACGTTGATTTCGGACTTTTTGGATGCTCAGGTCGCACTCAGGTGGGTTTTCGGTTCATCATCAACTTCATGTACGTCCGAGTCACCAATGTATACGGCATTCCGCTCCGACATCTCAAACTAACTTACATTTGCGTTAGCTGTCGACTTGTGTCGAGCCTGACTTGAACAGCCAACGCAAAATTGAGGATCAACAAAGTTAGGATAGGAGCAGTTGATGGTAGAATCATTCCAGATTTATATCCAGGCTCATGGTGACCATCAATCCAAGTTCTGAGTGTAGTTCTGACATTCCCCGTTTGTCCAATCTCAAACGTAATCATGATCGAATGATCCAAATACAGGTCTGATTGATACAGTAATAAGTGTATGATGAAGCCGAGTACCCCGACTGTTTCATTCCTTTGGAGGTTTGATTGCATGCCGAAATGACATTGTCAGGCCACTAGTCGTGCAACTTAGCAGTGATTCTGGGCGAAGCTCGGGCTATGCGTTGAGCAAGTCAAGCTGTCCCTGGTAGTCAGGCTCAACGATTCCATCAGCTCCAACGATAATGCGGAGTTGTGCAAACAGGAATCCACCACCATTCAAAACAAGATAATTATCCGTATCTTGTTATATCCACGTCGAATCGTCCCCCATCACGCTTTCAAGAGTCTTTCACTTCAATGGTAGGCGTGTCACGGCAGAAATTTTGCTCCAAATTGACACCTTTTTTCTTGATTTTGAATCGTTCCGTCGTGTTCTGGTGCTAGGTCACCTCTGACATTCTCCACAAGAAAGCTTTGGAGGAGTCTGTCCATAAGACGGCACCTACTGTTTCGACTACCAGTGATCAAAACATTCGCGTAGGTTGCTCCTCTTTTATCATTCTTCCCTTCACCTCTTCGAAACGCCCATTTCGACAGTGGGGAAAAACGTATAATTGGTACACTGGTGCTTCTGAAATTGCCTGTGAACAAGCCTTGGAGGAGAACACTCAGCGCTGTACTCTTGCCCTTTCAATCTCAAATGCTCAGAAGAATGCCCCCACTGTTACAATATCAGATGGCGAAAATATTAGAGTATGTCGTTTTCTAAGTAATTCTGTTCATATTTTTGACGATGCCCGTTTGTGGTAGTGGGGAAAAAGTTATAACTGGTACACAGGTGCTTCCGGGATTGTCAATGATCAAGCTTCGGAGGAATCCATCCAGAACGATACCGTAGCCCATTAGATTACTAGAGGTCTTTGGCACTGGTCAATACGTTCCGTGTTCCAGTTTCCAATGAGAAAGTGGTATCTGTATCATTTATGAAACCACGTAGCTGCAATTCTCCAAATCAGGCTCAGGGCCTTCCCCTCCCTTCCAAAGCCCAAGGAGTGAATGCAGACACATCCGGAATTACAAAAAGGCTTCATTCATACATGTTCGAACAAGTCACGAGCATTATCCACTAACCTGAAGTAATGAGTTGATCTGACCCCTGTTGGACACATTATTTAAAGCTCCAAGGAGCGATTTTTACTTGCACCTAAATGGCATCCAGATGTTCCTCGCATGTCCTTCAAGTCATTGTCTCGCCAGCACATAGTTTTGACATGACCGTGGTGGCCACCGAGGGCCTCGTTGTCATTGCATATTTCAATCGACCGGAGTCAGCACAATGCCGATCAAAGGTTCGTGCGTCCTTAATCGCTGTTAGTTCGGAAGGAGCCTGGAGGAGGTGCGCGTTAGGACGCATCTTACCGAGACACTGATCCAATATTAGCACGTTCAAATTCGTTTCTTCAGAATCGATTAAATTGATGTTTATATCCTCGTAAACTGCTTGATTACCGAGGCAGTCACGCGGTAGGCTTGTTGACACGTAACAGAATCTTAGCCAGCTCAGGACTCAGGATCAAAAGCCGCCAACCTTCTTTTAGGGAAGGCACATCCCTGTGCAGTGGCGGACATAAAACCGACGTAGTTGAGTCAATGATGCGACCCCCCTACGGCGATGAGGAAGGCAGAAAGCTGCGTTGTCCGCCTCATTGAGACGGTAGCCTAGAAGCAATTTCTGCTCTCAGATCGCGGGAATAAACGGGGGAGAAGGTTACTGAATCGAGTCCGACGCCGAACGCGGTCTGTGGGGATCACATTTATTCTGGTTAGAACGGGACTAGTACTAACCTGCCTCTTATTTTTTTTTGTGATAGGCACTCGGCATGGCCTCCTCGAAGCCCCGGTCAGAATTTTTTTATCTGGAATATATTGATCTCCGTCTATTCGGTGGCCAGTCGCTGTTTGTGGACGGCACTTCCAACGTAAGTTGCCCAGTCGGACAGAAGGAATACTTTGGTTGTCCGTGTAGTGTAATCGTCTCCCAGTTTCGAGATTATATGTCGAACATTGTTATGCTGCGCGTTACGATGAGTCCAGTCATGGCTAGTGGACACCATCATCAGGATCGTTTCAAGTTCGTTCACTGCTACATACCAAATGTGATGGAGGTCTAGGCAATGAAGAGATATCAATGAATGGACAAGTCTCACCTGTGTCATGTATTCGGCACAGAAAAACTACCCAGCGATAGATGCTCACCTGCGCACACGTAGTTGTAGTGCTCTGATCCAAACGCAAAAAAAGAGTGAGGATGCTGCTCTGCAAAAAACGTGAGTAGCAATTTCAACACGACCATTCAATCGCATATTCAGTTTCGTGCTTTCCTTGAACCACATCTCACCTCTCGTCCTTCCCTGGTCACTTTCCCCTTAGTTCCAAGCCCCATGATGGCCATCGTAACCATTGTAGTTGATGTGGGGATGTTGCATCGGCCTCGGCCTCGCCGTTCACTCTTTGTGTGCAATCTGAGGGGTGTTCATTCATTCCGAGTGTGCCGTTGGAGAGTAGCACGCTCCGGACGGAAACGTCGAGCCAGGCATGCCGGGGGGGGGGGGGGTCACTGGGGCCGGCCAGTTGAGTGTTATTATTGAGGTCAATCGCAGCCTGGAGAAAGAGCGTCTAAAAGGGAGAAGGAGAAGCTACGCACGAGAATCAGAACGGCGTGCAGCCTGGAACGAGAGAGTGACAGCCATGGAGTGTTTTCTGCTCTGATGAGCCCAGGGCCATAAAAGAGGAACAGTTGTACCGTCCGTCCTTCAAGTTGGGCTCATCGGGACGCCCCATCATGATCGCGAGCGCTCGGCCTCGTTGACGATCTTCTCACTGCCGAACATGGACCCTCATCGTGATCCAAGAACTTTTTCTCGTTCACTAACATTGCGACCACTGCACTATGCGGACAGACTTGGAGGTTGTGTGAGGAATTCCGAATTCCGACGGGTGCGAACTAGCCGGAATCGTGCGAATTCTTTCACACGAACTTTGTACGACTAACTTCTTACGGTCAACACATAGCGCTTACCCATCAGCCTGACGTATAGTATGGATTCAACTCGGTACGCATACCAACTTGCTTATTGGTGGCATGCTGAAATGAAAAAATATATATCCAGAGCAAAAAGCATTACTATCAAAGGTGGTGTCGTCAATCTCCCGGCGCTTCTTTGACTGTGCGAACTGACTCTTTTCTAGACATCGAACTTCGCACTCCGGAGAAGAGCAAATCCTTGCTTTCAAGGAAGTACAATATCGAATTTTTAGTAGGCGATACCCATCGGTCAACGAAAACAGCCAAGGAGAAAAGCAGCAAGGCTTCCTGGGACGACATTCTCTATTTGTGAGTGCACCTGCGCGGTTTCTACGGTACTGAACTAAACCCTGTTAGTGACGGTGACGATCGTGCCATGTTTCGTGCAACCGTTCATGGGAAGCATCGAATCCGATTCAATCAAGACGAAGTCCTGGGAAATCTCACGGATACCATCGGAGGGTTACTGGAAAGGGCGAATAACGGTGGTACGAAGGCAACAATGTGTTAGTTTTTGCTATTTAACTGACGCGATCTCTGTGATCAAGTGATCGAAGCACCACTCTGCAGGGCCGTTCCTGATGGCCACGACCCTCTCGGCATGACAATCAGATTTGTGGTGATCGCTCAGGCAGGCGGGGACGCTGGTGCAAACGAGCTTCAAGCTATCGATGCCATCAACAGAGTGGCAGAAATGACCAGCGGGCTCACCGATGCGGCGCCAAACGTCGACAGCGTGGACAAGGCGATTAACGCTGGTACTGCCACAATTGGGATTGCGCGTTCGTTCGATGATACGTGGGGCACTCTACTGCAGCGGATGAAGATTTTCAACGAGATTGTAGCTGGGATCGCAGAGGTACTTGGATTGACGGATTTTAATATGTCACGTCTGAACGGTAAACAGGTCCACCCATATGCATCGTTGGCTTGGTCAGTTATATCAGCCGCGAGTCAGGTCTGTCAATTACCACATTGTCTTGCTTGCGCTGATCTCTGGTTTACTACGTGTAGTTGCTTATAAACCAGCAACATCGTGACGACAAGATCATTCGATTGGCTGGTAAAATGAGTGATGTCTTCGCTTTCGTTCAGGATGCCGAACCTCTCAAGGCGGTCGAGGCTCATAAAGTGGCCATCACGTCTCTGCTCCAGCAGGTGACGGAGTGCGGATACTTTATCACCGAATATGCGAGACAAAAGAATTTTTGTAAGTCACTCTGCGGAGTAAGCTTACCGCCAAGTGCTGATGTCAACATATAGGGATTCGGACAGCAAAATATACCGTAAACGATATCGATGGAAGGATTACAGATTACGAGACCAAGCTAGAAGAGTTGAAGAGGGCGTTTTTGGAAGGAGTTACGTTGCAGTCTGGCGTTACCGTTTTTCGTATGATGAACGCTGTGCAGGCGATTGGTGAGTTTAGCTTGTCATGATCATGCCGGGACGCTGACGGATAAAAAACAAAGCGGAGTCCATTGACCTGAACGACATGCCCTATGCGGCTGGGGCTAGATATGTCCGGGAAAAGGGATGTTTGCCGGGGACTCGGGTGACGATCATCCAAGAGATCTGCGATATTCTCAATAATCCAGCCGACGATGCCCCTCGCGTGTGCCTCTTGACGGGTGTTGCAGGTTCAGGCAAGTCGGCCGTTGCACACTCGATTGCCCGACTATACGATGGGCAGAAAAGGCTGGGCTCGTCGTATTGCTTCCTTCGCGCCGACGTCGCGAAACGAAACCCACAGAATGTGTTCAGTACCATCTCGCGGGACCTCTCGGACCACGATCCACAATTCAAGTCCGCGCTTTGGAGGGTTGTAAAGGATAATCGAGCGCTACGCACGTCAATATCGCCCTCTGAGCAAATCGAACAGTTGATTATCGGACCTAGTAATGGTATCCACGCTATTGGACCACTTGTCATCGTCATAGACGCCCTCGATGAGAGTGGCGACGCAGCTGATCGCCGACAATTTCTGGACACGCTGTCGAAACAAGTCTTGGAGTGTAATCTTCCGAGCAACATCCGCTTCCTTATCACTACTCGCTCTGAGCCGGACATCCTTCGCTCTCTCGTGTCTTGCCCACAGATTGTCCACAAGAACATCGGACATACACCCCAGTCCATGATCAATGATGATATTGGGAAGTTCGTCTATTGCATGCTTCGTCAGTATCCAGACCTCGAGACCTGCTGGCCGAATCAACAATGGTGTCGACTTCTGGTAGAGCGTTCGCAATGTCTTTTCCAGTGGGCGTCGACTGCATGCAAGTATATCAGTGGAGATGGTAGTGTTGGTCTTGACCCATCGGAGCGACTCGATATTCTCCTTCAGGCCAGCAACCATGCAGGTGTCCAACCCTTGGATAATCTGTACCGGACCATCTTGGGTCAGTTGTTCACTATCGACGGAACTCGGGAGCGATTTCGAGATGTGATGGCAATTCTGCTTGCCCTTGAGGAACCCCTATCCCTTGCCTCTCTCTCTTCTTTGTTTGGGAAAGACCTCAAGGTCCGAAACATTGTTGAACCACTGGGGACCTTGCTTGATGGAGCTCTGGATGAACACAAGCAAATCCTCCCACTTCATTCATCTTTCTATGACTTCTTAGAAGATGAGCAACGGAGTTCTATCTTTTGTGTTACTGTCTTGCCCAAACACTCTCTTCTCCTTGGGAAAGCATTACTTGAATGCATGCAAAGGTCATTGAAGTTCAACATCTGTGATCTCAAGGACTCTAGACTTCTAAACACTCAAGTTCCCAACCTGGAGGGGCGAGTATTGAAGAATATTCCACCACATGTTGCATATTCATGTATATATTGGATGCACCACCTACAGGATGTAGAATGTGTTCCAGAGGTGTTGGATGAGGTTACTTCCTTCTTCAAGCAGTGTCTTCCATTCTGGCTTGAAGTCATCAGTCTTCTATCCCTTGTCTTCCCTCTGTTCTACACTCAGAAGGCTGTGGAGACTTGCATGATCCTGCAAGGATGGGCCAAGGTGGGTTGTTTAGAACTGAGATTAATACACATTAATCATTTGTCACCAGGGCCATGAAATTGCCACTTTAGCATCAGAGACACTGAGATTCATTCAAGCATTTGGTTCTGCCATCAGAGACTCTACACCCCATCTTTATCTGTCAGCCATTCCCCAAACACCCTCTAGTTCACCACTTTGGCACATATGGACAAACCACCTTCAAAATACTCTGTCAGTGACATTGGGACAACCACACAGCTGGCCTGCAGAGATTCTCACCCTTCATGGGCATACAGATGATGTTATATGTGTTGCCTATTCACCTGGTGGTGAATATATCATATCAGGTAGTAGGGATGGGACCATTAGATGGTGGAATCCAGTCACTGGGCAGTGTGTGGGAGGCCCCTTATATGCACACACTGATATTGTCTCCTCTGTTGTCTGCGCACCCAATGGCAACCACTTTGTCTCTGGCTCTTGGGACAAGACCATGAAGATATGGAATCTATTCACTGGAGAATGTATTGCAGCTCCACTCGAGGGACACACTGAAAGGATTCTCTCTGTTGCATACTCCCCTGATGGCAATCATGTTGTCTCTGGTTCTTCAGACAAGACCATCAGAATTTGGAATCCTGTTACTGGTGTTTGTGTAGGAGGTCCATTTGAGGAACACACTGATTGTATTTCCTCTGTTGCCTATTCACCTGATGGCAATTACATTGTCTCTGGGTCCTATGACAATACAATCAGAATATGGAATCCTGTTACTGGAGGGTGTGTGGGTGGTCCATTTCAGGGACACACAGATCACACCACCTGTGTTGCCTATTCACCTGATGGAAGCTGTATTGTCTCTGGCTCCTATGATAAGACCATAAGACTTTGGAATTCTGTCACTGGAGAGAGTTTGGCAGGTCCATTCCAGGGACATACTCATACCATCACCTGTGTTGCCTATTCACCCAATGGCAACCACATTGTCTCTGGTTCTTGGGACAAGACCATCAGGATCTGGAATTCAAACACTGGAGAGTGTGTAGCTGGTCCATTACAAGGGCATGCTCATGACATCACCTCCATAATCTATTCAAGTGATGGCTCCCATTTTGTCTCTGGTTCTCTTGACAGGACCATCAGGATTTGGAATCCA
>JBBPPG010000746.1:0-16492 GCA_038091855.1 Leccinellum luteum
AAGTCGCCGGCTTGAAATACCGGATTTGGTTTCCATGTGCCACCGTTGGACACGTAAAGTTTTGATGCACCACCCCCGACGTCAGAGATTTCGGCCCAACAGTATCTCGAGTCGGTTCTAGCACGTTGTAGAATGTTTTCCATGGCCTTGGTCGTTGGGAGGGTGATGAGACTCAGCTAGCAAAGTCAGATTTGTGGTATCCTAAGTCAGATTTGTGGATCCTGTATTTCGTATTTCGAACCGAAGATTTGGCCTATCACGTGACCTCCACATTCACACTTGTTTAGACAATGAGCGTTCCACAATGGTGTTGCAAGCATTAGAGTCGTTTGTAATTGATGGCACTCGCGCTGGAAATGTTGTCAAATAATTGGCTACACCTTGATTCATTACCAGCTTTACAGCCGTTTGTGAAACTAATGGCACTCGTGAATTTTTTCTTTGTCGGACAAAAAAGGAAATTCAGCCCGACGCATTCTGGTTCTGGAGTTGCATGCTGTTCGAACGCGTCGCCGGGTTACATCTTGTCTACTACTTCTACGTACCATGACCAGTAACGACGGGCCGTATATTGAGAAGGTCGGTCCAGATCCACAACTGCCCCTCACTATCAAACTCCGGTACGGATTCATAAGCAGAAACTAGAGAAATGCGACCACATCAGTCTAGACATCATATAGACAATTGAAACTACTCACGACTGCTTCAAAGATAAACTCCTTTGTGTTGTATGAGCCCGGAATAGCACAAGCTGCAATATAGCCTTCCACGGTCATGGCAGCACAACGGATTACCGACTACCACGCCCAAAAACATCGATGATATGGGCACGCTGCCCCCGGAGTGCACGTCGGGCATACATTCGTTTATTCTTGCTCCTTTCATCTATCACAATAAACTCGGAAGCTTCCCTCATAAAATCCATTTGAAGGCTCGCCTTGACTTCTTCCTGTTGTTGCTCGTTTCGCTCTGCAGCCAGCTTTCGGAGTATCTTTCGGGTCAGCCCAGCATACTGAAAGTTCCAACACAATGTAGACGGAGAGATCATGATGCCATGATCTTACCTAGCGAGGTACAAGGAAGAGTCTTCGGCGAAGAGTGTCTCAAGCGTTGTCAAGGCAGCTCTTGTGAGCAGCCAGACGCGCCACTGGTACACACGGTGACATTTCACAGCTTTTATGGGTCGACCTAAGCTCTACCACACTGAGGATGACAAGTTACATGCTAAGCGGGCCTGCAGTAAGGCCTATTAGTATGCCAAATGAGTCAAGTTCTATCTCAGTCGAGAGGTACATTGAACATTCTAGAAATCGTGCTCAAATCAGTGTGAAAAACAAAGAGAAGTACCGTAAGAAACGGTATGCCTTCTACTCTAACGTAGATATTCAATGAGTTCGTTCACAGCTTCCACTGACAGGGAAACGAGGGACTCGGACCCCATACACACTGGTGCAGATTCCAGTCCTGGGCCTTACCGATTGCGTTGCATGTCGCATGACACGCAACCCACCAGTGCACATGAAGCACTACCATCACAGTAAGTACTTTGGATCACCTTTGGATCACGATCCCCCGAGTTTAGAGGCTGAATGTAACACGTTTCCCAGCTCCGGGCCAATTCCAGCTACCATCGAAGGGTTGGAGTCTGCGTTGATGACACTCGTCAATGACTCATTGGCAGGATTTCTGGAGCTCATCATCGGCGACGTTGCATGCTCCTCAGCCGCATCATCACTTATTCTCCTCACTCGTACTACAAACCAAGCGCAAGAGTTGCTTACGCATGCCCGAGCCCTGCATGCAAAGGCTCTGCAGACAAATGGATGCGGGGTTAAGTTGCACAATCTAGAGTGCACACAGAATAGGATTCTGTGTGTGCTCCACGCTTTGGAGGAGGTCTCTTTTCTTGCGCGGGCAGACACACGTAATTTGCTCCAAGGCCGTCGATGCGGCGAACTTTTTTACCAAACCCACTCGAATATCACTCCGATCGTGTAAATAACATGTGCTACTACTAGTGTTGTAACTTGGTGTTGATTGGTTGTTATGATCCAACAGATTTCAACATTCTCGAACCAGAAATGATGCATTGCCAATTGGATAAAGACTACAATTACAACATGGCGGACAAACAAGAAAGGACAACATATGGCTTTCATAATAGTACAAATGTAGCCTAATTACAGCAACCATTGAGCCTCACCAAGGGCGGCGTTCAATGGCTGTGATCATGCCGTCAAGACATTTCTGCAAGGAAGCAACGCGGCTGAAGGAAGAACAACTATACCCTAATACATAAGGTGAGGTGCGCCGCCTGTGAAATATGAGGTAAATCACTCGCAATCCAGATCTGAGGCATCGATGATAGATACCATGTGCAGAAAATACCAACTCTATGGCCACGCGTGACCAGATAGAACGGCCCAGCATCACCCGCCTTTGGGACATCGAACATAAAACCGTTGTAGGTTTGCTGGAAGCGAACCTCATCACCGACAATGACGGTAGTCACAGCTGCCGCATCCTGCAGAGCATCAGCACCAGCTGGGTCTGGACTCTGAGAGTCGGACACATCGCCAGTCGGAAGGGAATCCAACGGGGAATATGCGCGCCCTCGCCCTCGCCCTCTCTTTCTCTCCCTCCTCTCCGACGACGCGCCCCCTCCCTCTCCCTCCTCTCCTACGACACGACGATGACGTGCACATGCGCACGCCCTCCCCTCTCCTCCCCCTCCTCGACGACGATGACGACGACATGGGGAACGGGACGGATGCCGCGACCACAACGACACAGCCATGACCACGACCACGACGATGCAACACCGACATCGACCACAATGCGGTCACGACACTGCGACAATGACGACGCAACGCCAACGTGACGCCGACTGACGACACGGACGACGGTGCGACGACGACATCGCGGCCACGACATCGACCACAGCGTGGCCCGCCGACCACGACACTGTGACGACGGAGACGGAGACGACGACGCGAACGGGGATGGGGACGACAAGTGAACAGAAGCGATCACACAACGCACACAATCGTGCGCATTGTGCAGTCGCTTCTGCACACGGGTTACCCCACAGGTACGGGTAGACAAGGGGCGGGTACCAGGTACCCAATTTACCTACCCGCACCCTGACCTGCACGGGTTACCCAAACTTGTGCTCTTGCTACTAGTAGCCCACAATGCTTCCCATCCTCATACCCCCAACCCCCGGTGTGTATTGACAACCGCGTCTCATTCGGCAAACTTGTCTAAACTCGACTGCAGCCGCTGCGATCTACAGGAGGTCGGAAACGAGGATTGGACACGGATGTAGGTGTATCCCCCCATTCTATGAACACCATGACGAGCAAACATCCAAGCTATTGGCGTGTCCGTTTCATTACCATCTTTTCGTCTGTCGTCGGTGACCCTCACTATCCTTGTCATGCTCTTAGTTAGTAGTACTTAGAGGGAACTTGAACTTATGTGCATATTCCATGATTTGTCTATATCGCGTGCACCCAACGGCTAAATCGCGCACCAAACGGCTAAATCGCGCCCACGTGTCCCAAAAGAATCGCGCCCACGCCATTACTAATTCGCGCCATTTTTTTGGGGTTTGGGACGCCATAGTCTTCGTCACTTTGGCCCGTCCTTTCACGGGCGTTTTTCCCATCGTCCAAATCAACGCGGAGGTTACCGTACTAACCAAGGATGGGAAAGAAGTTCCTGCAAATCGAACGCGCACGGAGGGATTCATTCTCGCGCTCTTTCTGCGAGTGGGAAACGAAAAGGCCACCTACGGACATAAGTCGACCGTCAGTGTCCATTGACAACGACAACTCGGACGACAACGCAACAACACCTATCTGCCCCCGCCCTATCCCCATCCCCATCCCCGGCGTGCGGAAGCGACCACGCAACGCGCACAATCATGCGCATTGCACAGTCGCTTCTGCAGTGCCCTGGTGATTTTCCGGGGCGGTCAGATACCCGCAGTGCGGGTGCGGGTATGGGTGTCGCACCTGTCGCCAGACAGCGCTTCCACAAGTATAGGGCGTGACAATAATCCCGTTTTAGGAAGTGTGTGGGCTGAACCGTTTTGGTGGCAACACCAAAACGGATGGTGACGAGACTAACCCGATCCGCACGACAGCCGCCGATCTAGCTCATCTGCTTGACGCTCGTTGGTAACTTGTCCCCGCGGCCTACCATTTATAGTGCCCTAGAAATGGCACGAGTTCATGAGATCTTATAAAGGATTACCGGTTTTTTTTTGTGTGATAGGGCATGGCGCGACGCGCGTCGCACAGCCCCGGCAATATGTACGGGTACCCAGTACCGTCTGATGTGACTGAAAGGAAGGATAATTGTTAAGGCATGTCATCTATGAGTAATCCTCGCTTGCTCGTCGACGAGTTGGGAACACAAAAGCTTCGTGGATCAAATAACAGCGTATTGCGTGAGCGAGTGCGATCTCCGAATCCTCCCGACCGTCTGTCACGTGTAACTGCCGGAAGCGGATGTTTGGAAGTAGATTGGGGGATCGAGCGACGTACTTCCACTTTCTCCACTTCCTTACGCTCCACAGTTTCTTTGACAATACGTTCACGCTCAGAATCCAGATATGGCAACGAACGAGACAAGCGGTTTTGAAAACATCCCAGCGAAATTTGGCCGCTTCAGGATCCTTATCATTGGGCGAGCGAACGCTGGCAAGACGACTATTCTCCGGGCGATCTGTAACACCACGGAAAACCCGGAAGTCTATGATGGAGAAGGCAACAAGGTGCGTGCCTGGTTCGGTATATGCGGATGTGACTGGCTTACCAAACTGTGCGAGTAGATCGATCTGACCCAGGTCGAGGGATCCAGGGGGGTGAGTGTCACTTGTAACATATTGCGCTCGGACTTGATGCGTATCTTTGCCAATGTATGTTAGCGCGGAATGCACAACATCGATAATGAGTTGATTTTCCGGAGCAATAATAAATTCGTCTTCCACGACTCGCGGGGCTTCGAGGCTGGTTCTACAGAGGAATTCCAGCGACTGAAGGATTTCATTGCTGGTCGTGCAAACACGACATCTCTCAAGAAACGGATTCATGCCATCTGGTAACAGCTTGAACAGTGTGGCAAATAGTCATTGACTAGTTGTTACTCTGTCTACCAGGTACTGTATCCCAATGGATAAATTAGACCGGGCAATCCAATGCTCTGAGGAAATGTTTTTTAGTGAGTGTGATACGAGAAATGGTGAGTTTATTTTTCACAAGGTTTTTCCGAGCTCACAATTTGTGCAGTGCCTGTTATTGTGCTGTTCACCAAGTTTGATGCATTACTGGGTGTGGCTATGAGCACACTATCTGGTGATGATAAGAGGCTGCCAAGGGAGGAGAAGGTAGCAAAAGCACATGCACTCATGGATGGAATTTTCAACAATGCTAATGTGTGGGGTCGTCTCTGTCAAATGAAACATGCACCAAAATGTGGTGTTCAGATTGGAGGTATTATTCTATTTTCTTATAAAAACAATTTAGCTTATGGAATTGCATGCAAGAGATGCACAAATCAAATGAGAGATGTGATATACTATTGGAAAACACAGCAGGAGCATTGAATGAGGAAGCCTTGAAAATACAATTTGTTACTGCTCAAGAAACAAACATAAGATTGTGTATTGGATATGCAGTTCAAGAGTAAGTACTAAATGTTCAATATCATGTAAAAACTAATGCCATAGTGCAACAAAGTATCATATCTGATATAGACAAGCTGAATCAATCTCCACTTCCTGTGCACAGAATGGACATTATAGATCCCAAAAAACTGGCAAGATGGTTTCCACACTTCTGGGTGAGATGATGTTTATATGGATTATCTCAAACATGAAAACTGAACATGTGCTAATTATTTTCATCCCACTGGGGAAAATGTAGAAAGTAAGCTATCATTCCAGAAAATTTGAATTTGAATTGATTAATATCACTTCATGCTGCTCTGGAAATGATAGAGTGTAAGTTGTGCATTGTGAAATGTAACAGAGAGTGGTGATGCTAATGATGCCATGTTCATTCACTCTCATTCTGTTCTGGAAATGATAGTATGTGAGTTGTGCATTGTGGAATATGATGGAGAGTGGTGATAACAATGATGCTATTTCCATTCATTCTCTATTCTGCTCTGCAAATAACAGGGAGTAAGTTGTGCATTGTGAAATGTGCCAGACATTGGTAATGCTAATGATATCATGTTATTCATCCTCCATTCTGCTGTGGAAATGATAGGATGTAAGCTCTACATTATGAAATGTACTAGAGAAGTGCTAATGCTAATGATTTCATGTCACTTGTTCTCCATTCTGCTCTGAAAATGACAGTATGTAAGTTGTGCAATGTGAAATGTGCCAGAGATGGTGATGCAATAATACATACCATGTCCATTCATTCATCATTCAATCCTGGAAATAACAGTCAGTGAGTTGTGCATTGTGTATTGTGGCAGAGGATGTAATAATGATGATGCCATGCCCATTCATTCTGCTCTGCAAATGACAGGAAGTGAGTTGTGCACTGTGGAATGTGGAGTGGCTAGAAAGTGGTGATGCTGATGATATCATGTTCATTCATTCTTCATTCTGCACTGCAAACAATAGTTTGTGAGTTATGTGCATTGTGAAATGTGTCAGAGAAAGGTGATGCTGATGATGCCACTGGCATATTCATTCATTATTCATTTTGTTCTATAAATGATAGGATGTATGTTGTGCTTATGGAATCAATCAGATATAAGTGATGCTGATGAGACTATATTCTCCATTATGGAAATAACAGAATGTTAGTTATCACTGTGAAATAAGCCAGATAATACTGATAATAATGGCATATTCATTTATTCTTCATTCTATTCTGCAAATAACAGTGGGTGAGTTGTGCACTGTAGACTATCACAGAGAGTAGTGATGCTCATGATGTCATGTTCATGCATTATCCATTAGGATGTGAGTTATGCATTATGGCATGTATTAGAAAATGGTGATATTGATGATGCAATGTCTGTTTATTTTCCATTCTACTCTGTGAATGATAGTGGGTGGGTTGTGCATTGTAGATTCCAGAGAGTGATCATGCTGATGATGTCATATCTATTCATTCTCTAATCTACTCTGGAAATGATAGTATGTGAGTTATACATTGTGAAATGTTCCATAGAGTCCACTGGACAATGGCATGTTAATTCTTTCTTTATCCTGCTTGGCAAATGACAGTCAGTGAGTTGTGTGCAAGTGTGCATTATAGCAAAGAGAGGTTGATAATGATGACACCATATCCACTCACTCTTCATTCTGCTCTGAAAATGACAGAAAGTGAGTTGTGTACTATGGAATATGACAGAGAGTGGTAATACTGATGATTCTGTGTTGATTCATTCTCTATTCTGCTCTGCAAATAACAGGATGTGAGTTATACATTGTGGAATGTGAGAGAGTAGTGATGTTAATGATGCTATATCTATTCATTTTCCATTCTGCTCTGCAACTACTGTAACAGAATGTGAGTTGTACATATATTATAGAATGTGGCAGAGACTGGTGATATTGATGATGCCATATTCATTTATTGTCTATCCTGCTGTGGAAATGAAAGTCAGTGAGTTGTGTGTTATAAAATGGGCCAAATAGTGATACTGATGCTGATGACATATTCATCCATGTTCTGCAAATGATAGTGGGTGAGTTGTGCATTATGAAATGTGCTAGGGAGTGGTGATGCTGATGATCCCATATTCATTCATCCTCTATTCTGCTTTGCAAATGATAGGATGTGAGTTATGCATTTTGAAATATATCAGAGAGTGGTGATGCTAATAATACCATATCCATTCATTCTCCATTCTGTTCTACAAATAATAGTTGGTGAGTTATAATTTATAATTTATAGCAGAGAGTGGTGATACTAATGATTCAATATTGATCCATTCTCTATTCTGCTCTGTGAATGACAGTGGGTGAGTTAGTATTATGGAGGGTCCCAGAGAGTGGTGATACCAATGATGTCATGTTTATTTATTTACCATTTTTCTCTGGAAATGACAGAGAGTGAGTGGTGCATGGTGAAATATACTGGAGAGTGATGATGTTGATAATGCCATGTTGATTTGTTCTTTATTTTTCTCTGCAAATTTGAAATAACAGTCAGTGAGTTGTGCATTGTTAAATGTGTCAGATAGTAATAATGCTCATGAATCATACCATATTCATTGATTTTCCATCCTGCTTTGGAAATGATAGGATGTGAGTTATACATAGTGAAATAGAGAGGAGTAATACTAATGATGTCATGTTTATTCATCTATTCTGCTATGAAAATGACAGTCAGTGAGTTGTGCAATATGCAATGTACTAGAGAATGGTGATACCAATAATCCCATATTCATTCACCCTCCATTCTGGTCTACAAATAACAGGCAGTGAGCTATGCATTTTAGATTATGTCATAGAGTGATAATACTAATGATACTATATCTATTCATTCTGTATTCTACTTTGTAAATAATAGAGAGTAAGTTATATAATGTGGAATATGCCAGAGATTGATTATACTAACTATATATGTTTATTTTCTGATCTCCATTATTAATAGTTTGTGAGTTTTGCATCCAGAAAAAATTACATAATAATAATGGTATTTTCACATAATAGCTTGTAAGTATATTATTTAATATCTTTGGATATAATTTATTATCATGTTTATTTTTTTAGAATGTATGGCATGTTTTATTATCAATCTATTATTTATTGATATAAATTTTCACCTTACTTTTCACCTAATTTATTTAGCTGGTGAGCTTTTTATTCTTATAAAATAATATATTTATATCATTTATCTTGTTATATTTTATTTACTAAAGACTGTAAGCCACATTTTACTGGAAAAGTTATAGTAATATCCTAACTGATTATTTCTGACCATTATAGAAGGTATATTATGGAATCTTGTGAAGCATCATTAGGTTAATCATAAATATTTGATTTCTCACAGATGGTAGGTAGTACATTATTTATTTTAATTTCACTTTTTTGCCCATTAATTACTTTATTATTTCAAGGCTGTAAGTTGTTCGTATATTATGCTTAAAACATCACTTTATTACTTGCAGGATGTAAGTTTTTTACTATTATTATTATAATATTTTAATCTTGATGAATACTCAATGCTATTATTTCATATCAATATTAGTCTGTGAGTATTTATTATTGTGTAATTTAAACACAACCTGATTTCTGGTCTTTCTCAATAGACAGTGAATTTGTTTTCATGATATTTTTGTTTTTGCTCATATATTATATTTTGCTATTGTCAGATTATTCATAATTGTACAGTATGTGAATTAATTACAATGTAATTTAGTAATAACATTTTCTTATTCAGTCCACAATTGATTACAAACAATCTTCCATTCTGAAGCCTGATAGTATTGTAAATCTATCATTAATTTCATATTTGATCAAAATGAAACTGAAAATCATATTATAGATGAATCTGGGTACATGGAAGCAAATCCTTCTAATTGCTATTGGTATATTATTTTTCCCCTTCTAATATTTTTGTAATAAAAGTAAACACTTTATATCACATTGTTGCTTTATAGATATACTGCTTATCCTAGAGCATTCTTTCTATCTTTCCTATCAAAAGGATTCTCAACCACTTCTATCTGCTACTCAAAAGTACAAGGCATTAAACATATCCAAGAAGGTAAAATCATCTATGAAGGAAGTTTTTGATCAATATGGCCAGGCATCTCAAGAAGCAAAAGTAGAGATGATTTTAAGTGTCATTCTTCAGAATCAAATTTGTATGTTAAGCATACATTTCATTTTGTATTCAATAGTAACTCTCTATTCTCAGCAATGTAATGAACTTTACATAGCTGATGTCTCATGAATTTTCAATACATGCCTATCAGTGACTATATTGACTACCATTGTTCTCACTCTCAGTATGGATATCTACATAGAAACCCCAAAATAGAATTCATTGACTGGTGTATACACCAGTAGATTATGTTAAAAGCAGAAATATATTATATATATTCAACATTGTTGGGCTGCTCTTATTCATTCATGCAAGATAAATAATGCAGGTCCTGACCTCAGTCTATGCCAATTCCAGAGATGATCACTTCATATATTAGGCCAATTTCTCTTACCAATAACTTGATTTTCATCTGCAATAAGAAACATGTCCTTCATATATTTTTTCACTGTCAAATCAAATCAATCATGAAACTTACATAAATTTATTCATTTTTTCCACTTACCTAGATGAATGCATGAGCAGAGATCTATGCTTGTCTTTTCTGTCAGGCTCATGATCTTTTTCAAGGGCAATGGTATGTATTGCAAGCAAGAGCATTGGTGAGGGTAAAGAAAAGACAAAGGTAAGCATGTCTGCACATATTGATCACTATCTATGTGAATGTTTAATGCACTGAGTGGACTGGCTCAGGTGGTGTTCATATTCACTATTCAGATATGATGCAAGATCACTTGAATTGTTCTACCATGCATGTTAATGGACAGAAACCAAAGTCAAAAATTCATCTCAGGCTGAGCCAATCCATTCATGTATTCAATGTCACTTTGAAATTTGCACTTCATATTGTTCTGAGTTTGAAATTCAAATGTATGTGGATCAATGTACCTATTCAAAAAGATGGTATCAACAGTGTCCATGTTATAACCTTTCAGTATAACCTAGCTTTTATCCCTAGTCTAGGGTTCCCCTCTTGGTTTCCCCCTTTCTAGTCTTTCATGCTTATCATTTATCTTATCAGGTCATGTGACTACTTCTTAGTCATCATGGTTAGCACCCATGACTATAGTCTTATTCATTGTTTGTTCCTATTGACACTCTTATAGATGCTCTACTTTCCTTTTTAGTTCTTGAGTACTAAACAGGATTTCCATTTATCCTCTATCCTGAGTCCCTTCTATTGTCCAGTCTACTGCACAGGTACCATTGTAAACCCTGCTAGTGGAATCTTGTCATCAATCTCACCATCTTTGCCATTGATATCTCTTTCCTACCCCTATATTGGGTTACCTGATTGCTTCTGCTACAGTCCATACTATCTCAGTGAAGCCAATGAGGCTCAAGAGTATCACTTGGATATTGAAAATCTGGGCAGTGCTGCCAGCATAGCTGGATAAGCTTGGTGATTGGAACAACTCCCATGCTAGTGCTGGCAGTTCATGATTCACATATGAAAATCTTATATGGAGATATGAAGCAAAAATATTGCATTTATAATACAATATCTTTTCTAGGCTCTAGAGTAGTTAAGTTGATTTATCATGCTCAATATTCAATGTATATTGGGTGATTCCCCATAGAGGACAGTATATCATGTTCTGAAAAATATAATCAAATATGTACAAGCCTTAGGACCTGAAACATAACTCTGTAATCATCTACATGCATGGAAATTGCTTGTCACTAATCATTGAAGCCACATTATGAGTATAAATCAGGTTGTTTATCTGACAACTTACAAGGGCCAATTGCACTAGTAATTTTACACAATGCTATTTGGCTTATTGTGACTAATGGATATGGATACTAGTGGGTATGGGTATAGGTTTGCTTCCATGGTACCCATACCCATACCCATATCTGCACCATAGGTTGGCTCTAATAATAGGGGGTGACAATTTATTTACAATACTTTGTGACTCAGGATACTGAAATTTTATTCCACTCTCACCCATGCTATCCACTCACCTAACTACTCTAGAACAAATTACTATGGCATCTAATGTTATCAAATCACCTAAACAAGCCATCAAACTCTCTGAAAAGGTCAAAGTTGGCCTCAAAGAAGAGAGCCAAAAGAAGCATAAGAAAGATGAACTAAACAACATGTCAGTAGACTCTCTCAAGAAGGCAAAAACAACACTGCCATGAGGTAATTATATTGCAACAAGTGAGACCCTACACTAACCCCATATAGCTCAAGCAACTTCATAAAAAAACTTTTACATCTAGTCTCCTCTGACTGAGGCTTCTACTGGAAATGGCAATGCCAAAGCTGATGATGGACATGCCACATTAGCTATACCACCAAGCAATGGCTCTGAGCATGGCCCAGCAGGTGTAGAACTTGAAGAACTTGAGATTCAAGTTATTTGAAAGAAGAGTCCTGAGGAAGAATTACATGTGCACCTAATAATTATGGAAAGGGGCAATGGGTTGCACTAACATTAATAATAGAGTATCAGATGAGAGACTGGACATCATCAATATATGCCTTTTTTGAACCAAAACCAGCCATCAAGGTGCATGGTAGGCATTGTTTGCATGTCTTCAAGTGCTCCAGTTAGGGTTGCAAAAAAATAACCTGGCAGTTTCTGGATACAATGGATATCTGATCTACTGGCAATATACTGTATGCAAGCATGCAAAGAAATGCTGGGAAAAAGATGCTATCAGCACTGCAGATGAAGCAAAAGACACAAATGAAGCTCATATCAAAGTCATTGCAGGCATCCTAAAGAATAGCAAAATAACTCAATCATTTGAATGTAAAGGGAAAAAATGGACAACCTACCCCATACTTGCACCAAAACAAGGTTATTAGACTTTTTTTTAGTCTTCCTTACTTTAGATATCATTTAGACTTCCTTGGACTTTCTTTCTTACTCAGCCACTATCTTGAGACTTTGTCATATTTGAGTATGTGCATTTCTACTAGATACTTTTCCCTCAGCACTTTATCTTTTTCTATGTTGCTGAAGTATGTTAACATCTGTCCATAGAATATCTTGATACTCATATCATGTACCTAGCTCCTCCATCATCTAGGTACTGAATATAGTACTTTACCTTTTTTGTGTTGCTGAGTTCCTCCATCATCTAGACTCACTCAAAGGTATGTGCTGCCAGTGAGTAGGCTGTTGCACTGTGAGACTGACACATTTGGTATGTTTGTTGCTAGATAAAGATTGTGCAGTGGGTTAGCAAATTACTGTGGCCATTTACAATAGTCAGCAATCAAGTGTTTTTGTCTCTGATGAAGACTGGGCAGCCCCATTATTACCTATCTTTCCAGTTTATGGTTTCATGGGATGTTTAACATGTCTTCACATGCACACAGAAGCATATTGCTAAAATGCTAAATGTATGTTAGTTTTCATGTACATATGTGTGATGGCATGCATTTCTACTTATCACTGACAGGACTATAATGGGCATTTAAGCTTCACCACTAATGCATGGTCATTACTGAACCACCATTAATATGTGGCAATCTATGTGCACCTAGAGATCAACAGTTGTGTATTCACAATTCCATTGGACATCATTGAAGTTGCTAAGGTATGATTATCAACTTACCTGCCTATTGACAGTATTAATGATGACTGCCACAGTACAGTTGCACACAGGGTGGGTGTTGGGAAATATATTCTGGAGTATTCTAGAGGATTTCTCAGTTACAGAGAAGGTGAACAGCATGGACTGAACATAATGAATTACTCACTATCATGAAACAGATATCACCTGCAAAATGCTTCAAGTAATACTGTAATGGTTGATGCTTTGTGTAGTGAGCTGCCTGACTATGGTAGTTAAGCAGGACATGCACACTGTTTCCTCCATATAATCAACCTTGTTGTTAAATCCTTGCTCCATCCATTTAATCAGTTTTGATGTGAAAAGGGGGAACCAAGTTGTAGATATTGAGCTGACCAGTGATGAGATTTGTCTATTAAGAGAGATAGAAGAGATGGCAAAGGCAGGACTTGATTCTGAGGAGGATATTGAAGACAAGACAGTAGACAACAACTTTGAAGGATTGATTGATGGAATTCAGCAACTGAGTCCCAAGGAGAGAAAAGAGCTGTGAATGTCAATTCAACTGGTACAGTTAGCACTAGCCAAAGTCAGTATATGCATGTTAAATGCACCTTCAAGATCACTAATGACCCTACATTCAATAGATCCATAAACTTGCTTTCAAGATCATTAACTTGACAATGAGATTGCTCCCAGAGTGGCAGCATATTCTTGATAAGCTGAAATTGCCAGTCATGAACATGACTTGAGATATCACCACAAGATGGAACTCAACTTATGACGTGCTCAACTATGCATTGGAGCATCAAAAGGCAGTAGACAGAATAACACAGGATAGAGTTTGGGGTTTGCAACTATATAAATTGGATAACAATGAGTGGGAGATGCTCAATGAACTGTAAAATTTACTAAAGGTGTGATTACAAACACATGGCATGGCTATACCTGAAGAGACCATTAATGCTCATGCTTTACACTAGATCCTGGGCCTCAAGGATGCCACTGAGTATTTCTTGAGAGTAACACCTAACCTTGCTATAGTGATCCCAGTGATGGATGCCATGGATGCTATAGTGAACACTATTGAGTGGACCAACAGGTGGTCAGTAAAGGAGATGCACATCTATGGGTACATGCCAGAGCACCACTTGTTACGACTTGCCCCTATCATTTCTTTTTCTTCGACTCGTTTCTCTCGTCTCACTTCATCTTTGTCATGTACCATTACTAATCCGCAGCTTCTCACGTGTTCCATACTGTGGATTACTCATTCCTGCTGCGGATTACTCACCCGCTTCATAATCCTTTAGTCATCGTTCTATTCTTAGACTGTACGCTTACTGATCTGCAGTCTTCATGACTCATTCCATACTGCATATTACTCATATTCCTTCCATCGTGTTCCACGATGTTCCATCAGCTTAGTCATATGTCTTTCTCCTTACTTATATAAACCTCGCTACTCTATGTAGATACCCCAAGCTAGATCTCCTCTGGACTCCCCTGTACTCTCGTACTCGTCCAATCTAGCCCATACCCTTGTAGCCACCCCCTTTGCGGGAAGACCCTCTGAAAGCCCTTGTCCTGCTTTTGACTGGACGCTACGCTTACTCCTTCGTCCCATGCTAACCTCTCTCTAGGTTGAGCACACTCCTTGGAGGCATTCGACCTCACCTAAGTCTCGTGTCGCTGATACACTTGACTTCTCCGGTAGCCTTTGAAGCTACTTGTCTCCAGCGACTCTTGATCGCTCGTCACTCTGGCGACTCCCCATCGCTCGTCCCGTTGCTTTAGGCAACACCCTTGTTCTCAGAGGCTACGCTCGTCCCTACCCGGGCCAAGCGTAACACCACTAGTCAGATTTGGGACTGATAATTAGGCCAATATGATAAGAAGCTCAAAGATGAAATGTAGACTTGCTAGGGAGCCAATGTACCAGTAGGCAAGGGACTGCTAGTGGACTAGGCCTAACCATTAGGAGAACAAGACTAGAGAGTCTTGGTCACCTAGGTGCATATATTTATACTATCTACATACATGCATGGACCATGTAATCTAGCCTACCCTAAAGATACCTGAGTAAGCAGAGTCAAGGATATAATGTCAGTGGGTATAGGGTATGATATTGTCAGGGCCTAGAGCTAATAGATAAGGAAATGAGGATACAATAAGGCAATAATAAGAGTCTAGGTACATGAAGCAGATGAAAGGGTAGCAAGGTGCCAGACAAGGGAAATGTATACCACAGTCACATGCTAGGAAGTCATGTGATGGGTCTAAATAAAGAGATAAGATAAAGTGAGTACTCACTATTGGAAGAGACAATGAAAAGGGAAGAAGACATATCCTAAGTCTGACCAGAGACCTAGGTGGCAGAATGAGATTTGCCATAGATGCCAAGCTCTGACAACATGCACACAATGACAGACTTTTGCAACCCATCCATGCCAGTATCACAATTGCACTTCAAACTCTCAATTATTATTACTTGCTGACAGACAGCTTGAAAGTGTATCAAATTATGATGGATACTGTATTTTCCTTAATGCTGGGATCCACATGTAATGATGTAGAAGATATAACTTAGTGGTAACATGTGTACTGGTGTCAGGTGAGGTGGGGAAGAAAAGTAGTCTTGTTCTTATGAAGGCAACCTATAACCTAATGTATGGGCCTTAGCACCTCAACTTGAACTTGACTATGAAGAGAACTTGTATAGGTTAGAGAGAATCTGACCAGAGCAAGACTGGCTTGTTCGGTGATCTGTATTCAAGTATATATACATTTATATGATGTGCACAGACCAGCTTAGGGCAGGCTGTGTCTGACTAACTACTGACTAAGGTGTAACCAAGTATCTATATATGTGAAAATATGTAAGACATGAGGTGTGATGTCATAGATAAGAGATAAGGCATGTGACATCACATAATCAATCATGTGAGAGCTGACTAAGCAGGTCACATGACTTCAAAAAGGTAAAACAAAAGTAAAAAGTTAGGTTAAGAAATGAGAAACATAACAGTATATCTGCGAGTCAAATTTTGGTGACCCATAAGAAAATGCATACCCACTTGGTGGAAATGAGTATATGGCCCATATATCTGCAGGTATAGATATGGGTATTATTCAGGAGACCC
>JBBPPG010000747.1:0-16488 GCA_038091855.1 Leccinellum luteum
GAACGGTTGATTGGCATAAGAGGAGAGGAGCCTTTGCCTTCGGAGGGGAAGGAGGACCAGTTTGGTGGGAAGCGGACATCCGGGCGGCGACGAACTTTTCACAAACGCGTGGGAACCGGCGACCGGACGGATACAGCTGTTCTCCTAGTACTAGTAGTTTCTGGTTTGAAGTAGGATGGGATCATATATACCGTTTACGACACTCGCCTTCACCCAAACTCGTGAGACGACCGCTCATGACAACTGTGGTAGTTCACCTAAACAGTCGTGACGCTAGGCCCCTGAACTCAAGGAGAGCGCTCGAACTTAACCGCGCCCATCATCCCTGTGCGTACTACCATCCCAAGAGAGATCAGGTTCACGCGCCCCTCATCCTCAAGAAACGGATGTGGGTGGCCCAAGAGCCTATCAACAACTCTGAAAACGCCCAGTACTACGACGTGCGGACAAGTCTGACACCGCCCGGAGAATGTCCCGCATTCGTCTGAATTGGATCTACGTTGTCCCGCAGGTCCGTGCCCGAATCTAATTGCGCCGTGATTGGTTCACAAAATAGTCCCACCGTACTATGCTCATAAAGGTCACGCCAGTTGGGACCGAAACGAAGGCAAGCAGAAAACACTCTCTCCGAGGACCTGATATGAATATCATGATCAACGGTGACCCATGTTACTCAGCCGCTCCTTGCCTCTGGGTATCGTCCTCAGGCTCCTAGAATTGACATCTCATGCCGCCATATGTCGGTATCATGCATTCGTATGGCCTCGAATCATCAGCATGGTCGGTCAGCGTAGGCATTGTTTATCTATTGCATGTGAGTAAAAACATTCCCCTGTTCTTATCTCTTACTGCTTTGATGGATAGACCATGATGCCGGTCACGGTGTGACGAAGCTTACGAGGTCGCCAGTAGAAAGAAACGAATAGATGGTTTTAAACATCGTTCCTTTGTGTTACATCGAGGAGTTCGTCCTTGAGTGTATGCTTCATTTTTCGCTCATCATGACACGCGAGTTCTCATGTTCGTCTCTCCTCAACGGTCGGCATTTACAAACCCCAGGACATCCGACCGATCCTGGAGGCCCGGGCTTACCGCGGGTAAAGAAATAATCCCTCGAGTATGCCAAGAAGGAAGCCGAGGCGCGTGAACGTCAAAGGTCTCTCCTCTGGTGGATTCACTGTGTTCAGCGCGCACGCCGACGTAAGCGTCGCGTGTATGCTTCCGTCGATCGATCATCTCACTGATCGCATTAGTTGCCAGACCTCGCAGATAGTATGTACTTTAGTACCCGGCAGTATTCGGTGCGAAAGTTCAAGAGATCGATCAACGCAAAATCTCCGAGTTGGACCTTGGGTACATGCTTAAACCGTCATTGTTTCAAGCACCAGACGCGCCTTTGTCAAGACATGTTGATCATATTGGCCCTTGCAGGAAAATCAATGAATGAATGCTTACTCGTCCTCATTCCACTGATTCGCAATCCAGAGATCGCCGCTTTGGGGAGGAGAGTTGTATCTGGTGGATACCGGATCTCAATCATCGAGTCAGGCGCTCAGGCGACATAGGGTCGGACGCGTAGGTAATAGCAGACGTAATTCTTTACTCTTGCACGTGCTATTGGTCGAGCACGTTGAACTTGAATGAAAAGTGAATAAATCAAACTCACGCTGAGACGGCCGGGATTTCCATTCTGGTCAGAATCTTGCTTCTTTTTTGGCTCAACATTTTTGTTTTTCATTTACTTTGTGCAAAAACAAGATGATGAAATCGTTTGTTTTTACTCTTCTCCGTTTCTTCTTCTTCCTTTTCAAATATTTTGGGCCATAATTCAAAAACAAATTACAATAATGTTTCTTTTTGTCCAGTCCCGTCCTATGGGGGACCGGACTGGACAAAAATAAAATAAAAGGATTTCGTCAATTTGTTTTTGCTTTAGAAGAACAAAATAAATGATTTCGTTACTCATTTTTGGCATCACTGCACAAAGAAAACAAAAACAAAAATGTTGAGCCAGAAAAGAAGCATTCGACGAGAATGGGAAATCACTTGGCATCTCTGTCTCGATACCACAGCCTCCAGCTGGCACCTACGCACATCGACAGCGCATACACGCGAAGAGGCGTAGCAAATCTGAGGCAATCATACAACGATACAGTACTAGTAATTAGACCTGATTCAATAGGCACTAGGCCATACATAATCCGCTGATCGAGCGGAACATTATTATGATCGGTATGATCCCAGGTGTTCAGACCCGATGATCCACAGAATTCTCGTGAACCTTGCACGCGATCTGTGAACCGAGAGTGGAGCTTTCATCATATACTGAGTCTCTGTACTTATTTTGAACAAAACATATGTACGAGCTGCAGGAGTTTTTGGGTGAGCTTCGTGGAGATGACTCGCAAGTGGCATCCAGTTCCAAGTTCGCCTCCCCAATGTCTTGCTGCATGGGTAGGGACTGTCACGGGTCGCGGGTACGGGTGTGGGTTGGCATTTGCCTACCCGTGTACCCGTGACCGTTTCGGTACTGCACGCCGTGCCGTGCGTCGTCGGCGTCGCGTCTGAGTCGTTCGTCGGTGTCGTCGTCATCTTCATCGTGTTCGTATTCGTGGTCAATGCCACATCGTTGAGCCATTGTTGGTGACAACATCGGCAGCGTGCGGGAGCAACTACACGACGGGCACCGATACTTGCCAGTTTGTTCAAATTTGCACTGTCGATTTGTAAACGATCAGTATACAGTACTGGAATGGAAGGTATGATGTGTTGGGTGGAGATCAAGCAATCAATAAGAACGTGTCTAGGACACGCCAGAGACCGAGTTCAATGGCGCCCTCAGGGAGATCTGCATGTACGCCGCGATCCCCGAATCCCAGCAGTGTGGGGTCTAGGCGATTAAGGTTCGAGGTCCCGCAGCACGGTCTCTGTGGACGTTCGCTCGGCGTCCTCGAGCGCGAGCACGAACGGGCCTGGGCCAAAGATGGGCCTGGTTGAACACCCTTTCCCGGCGCCCGGAGGCCCTCATCCTCACTGTTGCCCTCGCTGCGACGAGCATACACCACACCCCCTCCACACCGTGTCGTCGCCTACTATGCTCTCCGTGAGTACTGCGCTCGACTTATCATGTCACGTTACACTCCCTCTGTTTCGTTGCCGTACACCCCACAGACGAGGTTAGACAATCACAGGATTGCCATCGCGTGAGCACAGACGTGTCAGGTCGCATATACACGTAGAAAAAAGAGATAGGAAAGGCCTAACTCGACTAACCCACTCCCTCTGCTTTCCCGAATACTGGTCTCCTCGTCCTCCCGACCGTCTTCTTACACACACAAATTGTCCGTTGCGCATATTTCCGTATCCGTTGGTGTCAAAGTCGCGTGCAACGCGCTCGTCGAGACGGACCTTGAGGGCATCGTAGACGCAGGAAGTGGAGCGGTTGCAGACACGTATTCTTGGTCATGTTTTCCCACATCTGCTTGGCTCGAAGCGTTTTCCTTTTTCGTCCAAATCTAAATCCAAACTGTTTTCCTTTCTTGTCCAAATTCGTTTTGATTTCTAAATCATTCTTGTTTGTGCGTTTTATCTTTTTTATCTATTTGTCCAGCCGGGTCCGCTATACCGTCCCCATAAAGGAGGCCGGGCCCCGACATTGGGTGGCTTGCCTTGGCAAGTTCTTGGGAGCGTGATGGGGGATAGTCAGGTTGCCGACGGACAAGCGATGATCCCCTTGGGCCTCGATCGCGCGCTGATCGGCGTTCTCCCGTGGGGGGAAACCCCGTCGACCCTGTGGGAGGCAAACTTAAGTTTTGCACAAGTCAGTCAATCGACACGCCAAAAACGGCGTATGGTACTTACGTTGACCGCCATCCAGAGTGCTTCAGAATGATCAGAATAGAATCACCAGAAAAGCTTCCGATCCGGGTTGATTTGTGCGCCCCACGGCTGTGCCAGTAAACACCCACACTTGCGTGCGGTCGCGATGATTGCCTCGAGCAAGAGTACGCCATTAGGGTTCTGCCACACAGGCTATACTGTTAAATCCATGCATCATTTGTATTGTAGTTTTCAAGTAAAAACATAACTCTTATTAATTGTTGCCATCAATGATCGTAATGAATGTTGCACAACACTAAAACCTCTACTGACAGTTTGTGATGGATGAAATCTACAGGGAGGTGTGTCTGCAATCAAGTCGTCGAAAAAACAAAGAGCAAGAATGTCGACTTTTGAAAAAAAGATAACAACAATGAAAATATATAAAGTGCTAAAAGAGGGACTCTCCCCAACATTGGGGAGGCAACGTGAACTCGGCTGGGGGGTCTCCCGAAAATGGGGTTTCGAAGGGATCATCGCTCGTCCGAGCGAGGCAAGTCCGTCGGTAAACCCACGAATCGCGTCGACGCGATGCGGAACGCAACACAGGAAAAAGAACTCACCAAGGCCTCGAGCGCGCGCTGAGCGGCGTTCTCTTGTCAGCGATCCATTTAATATTTACCCAGTGGGAGGGAAACTTAAACTTTGCACCAGTTGGTCAATCGAAACGCCAAAAGCGGAGTATGGTACTTACGTTGACCCCGGCTAGCTACGTACGAACTTGAGTGCTCCACAAGTAGTACTGGTGGAATGGAATCACCAGAAATGCCTCCGATGGACTGGCGCAAAACTTCGTCTGCTCCAAAAGAAGAGTCGCATTCCTCGCGAGCACCTCGTCCCAACTAGTACTCAAGGAGTGCACGCGCGATAGTACAACGTCGTGCGAGACAGTACAGCCGAGGTCGACTCAGATCAGCTGACTGAACTTACAAACCCCAAGTCACCTCGACAGGCAGCTGTCTTACCTGATCCCTTCTACGCCTGATCTAAAGCCGGAAAGCCAAGACACCTCGAAAGGCAGTTGTCTGACCTGGTCCGTCCCACGCTTTTCTAACACCTGTAGACGACGTTTAGGAGATTGTCGTTCAGTCGTCAAGTGAAGAGGGTTGTTGCGGGAGCAACCATTCTCATGCTAGGGCTCTATGCCAACAACGTCCCATCGACGTTTTCAGTCATCAATTTTTTATTTTTTCAGCTCGCGGTGACGGCTCTCTTGTTTCTCTCTTTCCTACCAATACTCATTTATGTCCTGTCGCGTGTCTGACAGGTGTTGACGCCTCTCTTGATTGTGGTCAAAGTCGGGCTTCGAGATGCACATGACGTGCAGACAGAACATGAGTCGGCTTTTTGCAGGACGACCGTGTTGTCAGGGATAACTTTCCCACCTGGATTCGAGAAGCGGGCACAGAACTAAGCCAGCATTCGTCGAAGCCCGGTGATACTTGATGGCGTTGGTGGGCGCCGAGAACCTTTTCGACCGGCTGCGTTTATGGACAGTCTCTTACTTGTACCAAGTCCTGTAATGTTTGCCAGCAACGCTGGCAATTTTTCATTGATTTTCCCTGGCAGTCGCTGCTCCCAAAAAGCTAGTCTAGACTCGTCCCGTGACTATAGGCGGTTTATTCTCATTAATATCACCTAGGCAGGTCCTAGACGTCCCCTGAGGCTCGCGATTTGAATTTCCAGTATTCTTCAGTCCCTCCATCCATTGTGATCCATATTGCTGAAAGCACATCCCTGTTTGACCATGCAGGAATGACTGCTCCGTAGTAGCCACCCGGCCGGAAGGATATCACCTGTGGATTTCTCGGAGAAACCTCGTCCTCGTAAACTGTGCAGGTACATAATAAGGAATCCATTATCACACTCACAGAACACGCGAGCATCATCATCATTAGTGTGGACAAGGTTGACTGTGATCCCTCTTGTTCCTCTCCATGACCGTGTGCTGGGGTTCGAGTTTACTACTACATCAGCGACAGCGTACCCCGTTGCACAGCCAACCTTCGTATCTAGCACTCAAACATGTCTTCCATTTCTGACAGTACTGACCTGCCCTTTGCCTGGTTTGAATACTCTCCAGGACCCTCCCTCGTCTCCATCCCTGGATCGCGCGTCCGAGTCATCGCCTATCACAATTGTATGAAGCTTTGGCGAACGGAAACGTCATCACTCTGTATTGTGACACCCAACACGCGTTCCCAGTGCACTGACACGGACCCCAAAACGTCAGAAAATAGAAGTGTGCTACTGCAGAGCAGGCTGTTCCAAGCTCAGTAAACCCCTCGGGACTGAAACTTCGAGGCCATTCACAGCAACTCACAGCATCCAGCGTTAGTTATAATGGACTCGGAGGAAAATGCAAACCCTCTGACAGACTTAGGACCTCTGTTTTGCACGGAAGCACGCTATGTCTCGATCTCCCCAGGACCTGTACTCGATCGAGGTTACTCTCCTCTACTCGCGGTTACCCACTTTGGACTCCTGAACCAAGAAACGAGTTTTTGATCGAACGTCCGGAAGGTCTCAGAATCGGTGACGTCGGAATCGTCACTCCCGACTTGGGCGGTTTTGACGCCCTTTTCAACTCATGCCTGCCATCGAATCGTTCTTTTCACAGTGTACCCGACAGTTTTACCTGCTTTAGACCAGAAGAATTTGAAATTTGGACCGACTTCGCTGCAGAGCCACATGGTCAAGTTATTCTGCCAGTGACTCCTTCTGTAACCCCGAGTCGGGGCTGCTCATTCATCGACTGAGGCACCACAGAGGTGCATTGCAGCTCTTCATTAGTAAAAGAAAGTCATCTCGATCACGTCGGATTGTTTTTCAGAGACGAGTCGGGCGTTTCAACTTATCGATTCAACCTATCTCCCGACGAAGGCGCACTCCTCATTCTTCCAGAAGGTGCTGAACGGCATGAGCTTTTGAACGATGGTCTTTTCGTCAATCAAGCTAGCCAAAATGCAGCGAAATGGTACAATTACGCTGTGGACCGTCGCGATCGAATCATCAGCCAGGATGCCCTCTATGTCATCACCGGACTTTACAAAACTCGTTCCTGGTCTGTCGCAGCTTTCGAAGATGTTGCTGGAAATGAATCTTACGCGGCGCACTACAAGCATATATCAGACAGGAGTTCCACTGCGCCGACGTACGGCTGCCAGTGGGAGACCACGCGTGCAAGTTTACATTGGCATGCCGGGACTTCCATCGACCACGGGACACCTAGCCAAACTGTATTCATTCTCGGGCTCAAAATAGGACTACGGAACGGATTTTTTAGGTTCCAGATGGGTCAGGGCTCGATTCAATCCCGTGAAGCGGTTGAGCATTGTTCCAAGCAACTCTCGGATACGCGACAGCTTGGCATAGCGTGATAGGAAGGGATGGGAGGAGCACTTCCCGAATTACCATGCATACAGCGGGTACCAGATATACCTCCGGTGCGTACATTACTTTGTATATGAAGGTCGATAGCTAGTTTGACGGCCATGATAGGCGTTTCGAACCTCGAATGCGATTAATCGATATTTGCTTCGCAAGGTTGGTATACTGGAACTCTACTGTCCATCGCCTCGGCCTCTTCTGCCGCAAGTCGTTCTGTAATCCGAGGTCAGTCCTACTGCACACACTAACATCAACCAAAAAAACACTCACCGGCCTCGGCTCTCTCCCGCTCCTCTTCCTCCCTCCGCGTAGCCTCCTGCAACTTCTTCTCCGCCACCACCCGTTGTTTCTCGTACTCCTCCTTGCGTGCAGCCAACAAGGTCTCCCGGTGCGCCTTATACTCGGCCTGCATCCGGCTCAACCGCTTCTTGGTCGTTACAGCCTGGTTGTGCGCTCAAGGCTGTTCTCCACCCGTGCTTTCTGTAGCGCGTCAAAGGTTTCGCGGTCCGTAGCTTGTTGTTCGGCATAGCCCTGCGCGAGCAGCAGGCGCTCTTCATTGCGATCGATGTGGTCGATCCGAGTCCGCTGCCCCGCAATCCGCAAATGCTCGTGCATGTCCTTTTGATCCTTCTCCAGCTGCAAGACTTGGAAACGCATCAGCCTGTCTTTGCTCAAGTCCTCCATGTCCTAAACACATCAGCGAGAGAGGCAACGACAAAGGAATCAGGACGCACCGCGATCGACACCTTCAGCCCCCCGCACTTCATCAAGTCCTAAGCGAGCTTCTTCTTGATCGATTCAATCTCCCGTCTCGCGCGCTCGATCTCCTTCTTTTTGATATCTTCCTTTTCTTTCTGCTCTTCGATCAGTTTCTTGGCGCGCGTGAGCTCCGCGCGCACGCCTACTCCTTTTCTTTGCGTACGCTCAACTCGGAGAGGAGTTCCCTACGGCGTGCGACGAGTGCTTTGCGCAGAGAGAGCGCACGCCGTTCGGCGTTGGCTGCGGCAACAAGTTCGGCGAACTGGGCAGACTGGCGCGCAGCTTCTTCGTCGGGAGAGAGCACTGGCTCGGGGTCGATCACGCGCACAGCGTCGTGGAGCGCCGTTGCGAGCGTGCGCAAGCGGGTACGCAGGAGCTCGGCCGAGGACAACTGGACAGTGATGTTGTCGTAGGGCGAGGGGCTGCTCGGACCGGAGACGGCAGACCTGTCAGTGGGAAAAGGGCTCGTCGATAAAGGAGATGGTTCCTGTGGCATGGTCTACACGGATGCGGAGTTCACCGCGACGTGCACAGCCCATGACATAGGCTTCGACTTGATCGGGCCAAAGTCGTCGAGGGGTTTGACGAGGTCGAGCACGGTGCTTACTTTGACGGTGCTATAGACCTGGGAAAGTTGAGAGAGGAGGCGGGAGAGGAGGGGGCGGTAGCCAGCATATGGAGAGTCGCTGGCACAGAGTGAGGAGAGGATGGGCGCCGTGGATGCGCAGAGAGTGAGGGGGTCGAACGAATCTTCGAGAAATCCGTAGAGGACCTTGATCTGGGCTGGGGACAGGCGGAGGACGTCTCTCGGAAGCTGGAAAACATGAGTGAGGGAGTGTTGGTAAAGAGAAGGCGACTTACAGCATCCTTGAGGAGACCGGCGCGGGTAGGTACCTTGGGTAGCCCAAGGAGGGCAGCAAGACGTGTGCTCTTAGAGCACCCGTCGCCTTCGTCGGCATGCTGCCCGACTGAGACTGCGAGTGCGCTGACGAGAACCTGACCTGCGAGACGGGACATTTCTTCGTCGGATCAACCGCCGATTGAGGTAACCACGGCGTAATAATGACCCCATGCTGCGGCGTGGTAGAGGGAGTTGCCACTGGTGAGGAATATCTTTGCGAGCTTGTCGTAGTAATTTGCCATCCTAGCTGGGCGGGGCGCCTTTTTGGCCATGACGAGGAGGTTGTGGACATCCTCGAAGGAGCGGAATGCCTCTTGCCAGAGCTCGAGCTCGACGGAGGTGGGCAAGGCAGGTGTCGAGGTGGTGCTGGAGGATGTCTGGGTCCGATAGGTTGATGGAGTGGGCATACTTGGTGACGTTGGAGAGGTGAAGACGGAGTATCTCACACAAGCGACGGAACTCGACCTTGCGCTGGTGCTTGAGACAGAAGCGAAAGGCTTGCTGTGCGACTTGCTGGGGGACGGTCAGGGATCCGAACGAGACGGGAGGGCAGGGGGTACTTGCCTGGCAAATGGCCTCGAGACGGGCGTTATTCTTGAGTGTCTCGAGCGAGGGTAACTCTCCCACAGGAACTTGAGCCAGGGTGTCGTGAGTGCCCTATCGGTGCGATCCCTGCTGACGGCGCCAAGCAGGATGCTCTCCGGTGTTTCGCTGGCCTCGAGATCGTCGACATCTAGGGCGACTTCGTGGTCAGCCTGTTGTTGGGCGGCGAGTACCTGAGAGTGAGGATGCGGTGAATGTCGAGCTCGAGGAGGATGTGTACAGAGTCTTGATTGAACGACCTAGAATTTCGTGGGAATAAATTCCCCTTTACGCCGTTAGGGTCTTTGTCTGCCTAGTACATGGCTCACCGGGCCTCGCCCTTGTCGATGCTCTAAATGCTTCCTCCAAGCGTTTCCTCCGTCGAAGACGATTCCGCCGTCTCTCCTCTTCTCGACCGCGTGCCAACACACCACCAAGTCACCGATGGGGTTTGTTGCAGGAACGTGAAGTATAGCATTGCATCCGAGACCGTATGGACGCCCAGGAACCAATCATGCTTGGGACCTTCGTCACGTATTCAAGCGCAGAATCGCCAACCTCTTCGTTTCCTTCTCGTCGCTAAAGTCGTATGTAGAGGTAAACCATTCTATTCTCCGAAGAGTATGTCCGAGCGCATTCTTCTCAATTAAGTGTTCTGACCCGGTTGATAGCATGACAATGTCGCATACATCGACTCGGAGGTCTCTACATTTGCTTGGCTTGTAGAGGAATAGATATCGTACAGTTGCGATATCATGTCCGTCAGAGTTCCAAGGACAAGCTCAACGCTGTAATCAACCGTCTTGTTACCCTATATGCTAAATGTGTCACGGGGGATTACCCTTCCGCTGCCTGGTAGCAGTTCAAAGTCCATCAACGCGAGCATATAGTTTGGGAGCGCAGCACGATCTGGCGTCAGATGCTGGCACAGGAGCGCCATCGACTCATCCGACATGACTGGCGGGGGTATACGAGTCGTCTGAGAGGACTCGGAAGAGACTGGTAATCAACATCACAACCCCGCTCGACTGCTGCAGATTGAAGCACAAGATAATTTCCCTTGTGGTTGTCATCAATGTACTTGTCTCTTCTCATGAGCATGGAGGTTATCAAGGACAGCTCGGAAGCAGACAAGTATTTTACGATCCTGAGCTATAGTACAATTTTGTGGGCATTCGAGGTCTGTGTGTCGTTTGTATTGTACGACGCTTGATCCAACGCTATTTAGGCAATCCCGCTCTTCGTAACGTCGACCCTTTTGAGGTCGTCTTTAGGGTCATTCGGTCGGATGAAAATTCAGTTCCACTTTTGACGCCTGATGCGACCAAGTATGTTCACAAATACCTGTCCGGGCATGTTGCTGATTAGTATACCACTTAGGCACATATCCTCGGTGATGACCTTGGCAGCGTGTGGATTAGTTGCGCCCAGATTTCTCGGTTGTTCAAGTGAAGACTGACATATGCTTTCAGTGATGTCGTTGCACGAGTACTTTGTCGCATGTTAATCCATATATGTCTGTTTGTGCTGTCTGACCTCTCTCCAAGTTCATGAACAGCCTATCCTTCTAACGTCACCTGCAAGGGTCACTGTGTCTTTCGCTCAGTGCTTGATCGTGCGTCCATCTTACTCACGTAGAACCACCTCTGACGGTCATGGCTGATCTCCTCGTCCCAGAACCTCATCGCGATCGGGCTCATGGGCCAGCTGGTTCGCCGTTGCGCTTCCCCTGTTGATCATATCGATCGTACTGATCTGGCTGCTCCTCGAATTAATAGAGCAGCACAAAAAGATGATCTCGAGCAGGTTTGACTCACCGACATCTAGAATCCGCTTAGTATTATCGCGATAATTGTTCCCCAAGTCTCTCTATAGTATGACAGGTCGTATCTATGATAGGTAGGGTATATAATGATGAGGTCGATCGGGCGAGTTTCGACGAGGCATACATTGTCTTCTGCGTCGTTATGAAGCAATCACGTTTACTCATTTTTATAGTTTACGGAGGTGGAGACAATTTGTATCTGGGTTTACTTTGCCGTGTACTTGGATGAACTACATATTCACGTATCCATGCTGAATTCTCTATGAACAAACCGGTAGTACGGCCACTGCACATCGACCATAGTACCAACTGTCCTCGCCATCAACACACTCACTCAACGACGCTTCCGCCCGAATCTGAACTTGGCTGAAACCGTCCGTCGCCACGCGTCTGTAAGTATTGCCCGCGCTTCTGCGAGACTGGCAGCAGTGCGCTAAAAGGCCGAACAAGGATGCGCAGCGTGCGCGCGTCTAGATCAAACAGAGGATCGTCGCCAGAAAATTGCTTGTCGAGTAGGGTGATGAACGAGAAAGAAACACTGGCACTGCAAGTTGTCTTTGGTCTCGATCCGTATTTCGCTGAGGTGGTACGAGTCGGATTCGGCTGCCGCAAGATGGGCGAAATTCGTGGAGGCGGAAGACGAGTCGAGGGAGTCGACCAAAAATGAGAGACAGCGATGGGAGATCAACTTGAGCAGTCGTTCTAGATGCGTGGTGAGTCGAGCACGAGTCGCATCGTATGCACCGCGCCCCGATTGCGTATGCCGAAACTTGTCCAAAAAGTGTTCCTAAGGGAGCCGAGTGGAGGGCGTCGAGGATGCATGCATGTTGGGGAGGGGACACAGGACAGTCGGTGGACATCGGTGCGAATATAGTTGTGGACGTGGATGCGCGACCAATGATATTGATAATGCTCTTAGTGGCATAGTCCACACGACTCCACAGGGAGCCACGAGACGTGTTCGTTGAGTTTGGGAAGGATGGATCGTGTCTCCGCACTGCCACTCAGGTGAGTAATAAGACAGCAGAAAGGTGAGGGATCGCTCAAACTAACCTTGAAGACGAGCGAAATGCCCTCGGACTCGTTCTGGATCCCGTTGGTTGTGTCGCCTACCATTTGGCCGATGCCTGTGGGAATGATGCAAATCATGAGCCATCAGAATGACCGCTTTTCTTTGTCTATGGGACGTACGCAGAAACGCTGTGCGCAACGACGTTGTATGCCTTGTGATTTAACACAGTTTCCCTGTTACTCATTTTTGACTGTGTAATTGATCAGCACGCCAAGTCAATCGGGTGACACGATCATGAGGAGAAAACGGTACGCAGCGAGAAAAGAACGTACTATCTCCTGCGCGAGGTGCATCAAATTGATAGCGCCCCGGACGTGCGTTTCCAAACTGTCAGGGTGTTATTTAGTAAGGGGGACTCTCAATCACGCATATATGCACAAGATGTATGCAGGTTCTCATACGTACCTTGATATGTCCAAAATAAAGTTGACCGCCCAGGTGTTCTGGTGTCATTCGGTACCACGCCGGCTGAGAACCACATTGGTTCTTCCTACTCATCACTGCCCGATCAGCTCCCTGAACTCGACTCCCCACTGTTCATTCCTTTTCACATCATCGACGAATGCTTCGAACTTCTGCATTCCGCCCGTGGCCGAGGCGCTCACTGCACTGCCAATTGCGACTGCTTTCGTCAGAGCAGCGACCGCACGCATAGTGCTCCTCCTCAACTCCGCTGCCCGCTCCAAATCTTGTTTAACCGTGTCCTTTGTGACAGGCGTACCCCGCATGGTCGTCTCCAGCGCAGGTGTCAGCTCATCCAAATGTGTGATAAGAAGAGGAATACACAACGCGAGGGAAGAAAGACGGGAGACGAGCAGATGTGAAAGCACTTTGATTTCATCCGATGGATCAGAGAGTACCGGAAGGAGATACGTGAGATAGGTCGGAAGGTCAAGGTTGTGGAGGCATGTGTCCAACTATTCGAAAGGTTAAATCGCAAGTCGGCGTGAATATCGGCGTTGTGCTTACTAGTGTGTAGAGCGTCTCCCAAGCGGTTTTGCGTGCTTCAAGTCCATCATCAACCTTGTGCGTCCATGGACCCATCTGTACAGTTCGGATAAGGTTCGGGTTGACCTTGGTCTCCGCGTAGAGGGTAGGAAGAAGGGCTTGCAGATGATCTCGAACAAGATGTGGCTTCGTCCGCGCGGCAGAGTTTAGCGCGGAAAGCGCGAGCCGACGGACAGTCTACATGGGAGAGGTCAACTCTAGTTACAATCTCACATATAGGGAGCGATTGCGCACTATATCACTATCTTTCATCAAACTCAAAAAGTCCATGATCAGCGGTGCGAGAAACTCGTCGTAAGCGGAAGAGCTTTCAGCGAACGTGTATCGAATTGCCGAAACAACCGTAGCACGGACGGCGGGATTCTCGTCGCGTATACATGCGTGGAGCTGGGGAAGGTAGCGCGATGGGTGTGTCGTCGTCAGTTTGCCCAGACATGCCGCGGCGACATTTCTCGTTGATTCTTCAGAGTCCGAGGTAGAGTTGTGGAACAGGGGTGTCCAAATAACATCTGCAACGGGCTCCAACTGTCCGTGAGAACAATGCGTCACGACCTGTAGAAGATAACACGTTTTACAGATGCTCAGTTCAGAGAATCGCTATATCCAACCTCCTTGAGAGCGTGAAGGGATAGAAGCCGCTTGGACGGGTCTTGCTCCGCAACCTTGAAAATTTCCGGGAGGAACTGGTGCAAGTTCCCGATGGCAATGTTTCCTTTGTTACGAACTTAGCATTACAGGCCTTGCCTTTTTCAATAGATCTGCTCACCAGCCGCGAATGCAGCCGCAGTCCTTATCTCTTCCACAGAGAAGTGGTTGATGGCATTGTCGAATACATCGTGTTGGATAGACATGTCACTGGCAAATATGAGATTACGCAACCACCAGTTGGCAAATACACTTACATGAAGCGACCCAGCTCTCCCAAGATCAGCAAACTGAGGACAACAGACGATGACTTGGCTTTCGACGATTTCTATTCATTCAAGCATTCGGATGCTGGCGGGTGACACAAAACAAAGGATCGTACCTTGACAACCTTAGAGTACTCCGCAATCGTCCCGGTCGCGACACCTTGGGAACTCCTGACAACCTGCCCGACGCACTTTGCGATGTTGGTTGGACTTCCCTCCGCCTTTGCTGACTTCTCGACTCCAATGACCAGGTTGGGAACCACATGCGTCGCAATTTGCCTGTCTGCCTGCACCAAGGCAGAGAAGAAGGCAAGTAAAGAGTCGAGAGCCGCTCCGGAAACCAGGGGCGAGTGAGCAATCTGATATATATCAGCGAGTAGTTCTTTCTCGACCACCGGGAATGTGATGGAAGGTGATAGTTCCAGAAGAAGAGCGAGAATGGAAAGTGCTTGCGAAAAAAAAAGAAAAAATAGAGAGATATCTGAAGTGCCGATGTAAAGCTTGATCTGGGGAATAAGAGAAGGTGGAAGATCGGCAGGTATTCCGGATTGATATCTATCGCGGAATCTGTGGTGAGACGAATCGGACGCTTGCCAATGCCAAGCAGTCCATTATCACGATGATGCAAGTCTACGAATACTTTGTCTCGCATCACATGGCCAAGGCTTTCGAGTCGTCGACGGTCGTTCGGTTCTGTCACCTGTTTACCCAGTTGCTTCACTCTCTTCCGCCTTCGTACCACCGATACTGTTAATCTCGAACCAGACGATTTCGATTTCGACTGTCGCACTGCTTCTTCAGCGCCTCGGGGTAGCATCCGAGATCCCGAGTCCGATGGATATCAGGTCCCCGAACTATCCTTGAATGAACCCCAGCAAACCAATGGTTTGAGCGCAAAAGATAAAGGATATCTGAACGGATGTTCAAAGGTGCGCGGTGGCAGCATCAGCGTCTGATTACCGGTCAGCCTTGGACACGCCACTGGCAAAAGTGGAAACCGCACGCCCCACTTTGTGATTCCAATGGTGCCGTTCTGTTTGTTGTCGATAAAGTTTTACAGCGTATTCATAAGATATCAACACACTTTGGGCACTTTTGAAGGTGATCGTGAATGATAACTGTGTTCCAGGACATGCATAACAATGTGGCATGGCACTCACTGGCAGTGCTTCACGATTCGTAGCATACTTGTGCATGAGCAAGCTCCTTTAGAAGATCTAGATTGAAATAAGAGGGGAGAAATACCGACTTTGGAGTAGTAATGGACATAGTCTTGAACCATCTCTTCCTTGTTCGACCAGACTCCGCACCGGTCCAGAGCCTGACTCGGAGGTAGGTCCTAATGGGACAAAGTTTAGCGAACTACTACGTGTTTAGGTTTAGGGAGAGGGTGATACAAATACTACCATGTATGGATTTTGAGGAGCTATGACTCCTGTAGAAATGCACGCCATCCGCATTCACTGGATCGTTCCTTCCACCTCGGGGAACAATATGAGACCACGAGAAGTAGAAGTGATATGCCTTGATAGAGACTTGAGGATTGCAACGTGATGCAAAAGCCTTGAGCATGTTGTGCGACCGTAGACTTGCATCGTTGTGATGATGGTTGACAAGCGTCGTCTCGCTACAGAGGCCGAGTAACTTCTTGTCGTGAACCGTGCTGCACTGAGAGAACTAGCGTGATAGAAACAGACGAAATTACGGTATGCTGTAGGCATTATGTAAGTAATGAAGGTCGGTCAACGGTTGCCTCCCACCGAGCCGGAACTCTTCAAGTTTCAACCGTACTTGGTAGTTCAAGTTACACGTGCCTAATACTACCATTTTGTCATACTAGGCGATGATTGAAACTGGTCCAAGGTTACTTGTGGACTCTGTGTGGACGCAAGGCCGGCAAGTTTCGTTATTGCAATATTGCCAGTGCCCGACGGTGAGTCCTTCAAGTTGAACATTTCAATTTGATGCATTGGACTCGGAATTGACATGACAACGGTACTTACCGACTTGGACCCAAGTTGCGTCCCGCTTAAATGAGTCCATACAGGTTGGTCTGACTTACCAAAGCTTCATTTACAGGTAAGTTTGAACATGCACTTGGCTACTAGTACGTATGTGCTTCTGAGCGAAGCGGTCTGTTTTGCACGACAACCAGTGCACT
>JBBPPG010000748.1:0-16470 GCA_038091855.1 Leccinellum luteum
CAGTGGGTCCAGATATAAGGCTGGGTATCCAAAATGTAAACCCACACCCATACCCCTATAATACCCACACCCAGGACCCATGTGGGTATGTCATACCCATGTTATTCCCTACTTGTTCTCATCTATTGATCAGATGGAAAATATAATGGAGATATATTTTGTGAAAGAAGAGGATATCTGTATGAATAGCTCATAGTAGGTAATGGTTCTATCTAGAAAAATCTAACTTCTTTCAGACTGTAATGTCATCATTGTAACAATGCTTCTCAAGCTTATTGATTTTGGTGATTCTTGATTTTCATCAGGAAGAATGTTAGTCATCTGAAATCAAAGATGAGTGTTGAAAAATATCTCTTTGATCTTGAAGTCTGAAGAAGACAAAGTAAAATAAAATCAATGAAAAATATATAGTACCAGTAAATAAAGTCTGCAAGGGAAAATACAATCATCAATGTAAAGTCAGAATAAAGAAAGGAATCATTGAGAGAAATGAAAAGCAATACAAATTTACTAAGTGAACAATGTCCAAAATGAAAGAAAGTAGAATACTGAAAACATACCCCAAACTTCTTGATGTTGATGATAGGCAGATAATGAAAAGTCATATGACTTCTGGATTTTTTCAAATATCAAAGAATTTCATAAGAGAAATGCAATCTCAATGTAAATGATATGTTGAACTTCAAATGTTTGTACTCCAAACTTTGAACATCTGAACATTGTTGCATCTCAGTCCACTCTTGTCCTATCACAAACCTTTTTTTTTGAATCCTTGTTTATTGTCCTTCAGGGCATGGCCCTATGGGTAGATAGTATGTATATGTGATGTAGATATGTTATTGTGATCTTTAGTAGGGTAATCTATGGCATAGGCTCAAGTTCCTTGCAGGTGAGCTGGTGGTGGTTGAGCATAAGTATCCGAAGTGGCAAATCCATGATCACCCTAAGCTTATGCTTGCAGTTGTGTACTCTCAACCTAGCACACATCACTTTTCCTTGGAAGTTGGTGGAGTGAGGTTGCCATGTGATTTCTCAAAGTGTTTCATTGCATTTAGGTAGGCAGCTATAGGCCAGCATATGGTGGATGCATTTGGGGTTAGATAGGAGTGCTGATATATCTCTGGCTTTGTTTTGGAGAGTGTGTTGGCAGTGTCACAGTGGAGTTCTTTGGTCATATCACAAACCCTAGTGCTCTATTAACTTCATCACACAAGATGTTCAATACAAGGCCACCTGTGCCCCACAACAACTGATGTACATATTAGATGACCTTGACCAGATTGAGTACAATTTTTTGGACACAATCAACATACTCATGTAAATACATAGTGCCCCAATAATGTCAACAGTTTGTGACACTCAGTCACTCGGTGGAGTTGTTCACCCTCCAAGTCTCCCATAAGTGACTTATAAATCATTTAGTTTGATTCCTTTGCTCATAGCAGTTTTGTCATATCTATCCTGACTTTCCTTCATCACTCCAACCTCTCTCTCTGACCCACCTCCATACCAGACCCCAGCTTGACAACTCAGTCAGTATTCAAGTTGGACCTGCCTTGGACCTACATGTTTCCATATTGGACTCCTCTTACATAGCCTTTGGATTTCTCATTTAGTTACATTCTTCATTCCTTCACCATGGGATGACTGATGGGCAGTTGTGGTGATTGATGGTTGGTGGAACATGGATGTGAGATGTTCCCCACAAAACTAAACCGAACTTGTGGATTCCACTGGTATAACAGACACCGATTCATTAAGCACTGCTTGCAAGCCTTTTCGATGCACATAGGCTAAGTTATGCGGTGGGTGAAATGTTCATTGAACAATTATGAGCATCCCGTCATTGACACGCGTACGGTCAAATGATAGTATCTGGGTAGATTCTCTACAAGGATTGTTCAAGCTTCGACTGTGATATATTATAGTTACAATGCAGAACGCGTTTTCCGTGATTCCCATACAAATTAGTCCATGCCACTGCCATCTTCCCTTCCACCTGCTTTGCCATCTATAGCCTGAGATTCCTGTCCACCCCATGCGTGCCCGCGAGGGCTTGCGCCAAGGAGAGTCGAACTGTTTGATGGACATCCGATTCTCGCACCAGATCTAGTTCGCGAGTGTCGTGATGCTCGGCCATCCGTTCCTGCGCCCCGACCGGATCCGTTTCGGGTGCTGCTCCAAACAACACGACCACGACCATCCGTCACAAAAGGTGGGTCTACCTCATGTTCGCATTGAGGAAGGCCATGTGGCGCGTCCGCATGACGACTCCCAACAGACTGGAGAAAAGCTGGTTGTTCCTCCACTGACGATCGAGTGACAGGTAGGTTTGCCGAGGGGGAGGAATCAGATGATTCGACGTAACTATTGGGATCAGGATCAAATGCATGCTGGATGGACCCCTCTTCTTCCTCTTCCTCCTCCTCCTCTTCTTCATCCGAAATATCAATGACGAACGTCTGTCGACTATGATTATTCATCATTGTACTGAATCGCGATGAAAGACGTGAAGGTTGTGGCTGGGGCGGCTGTGAATGACTGGGTGATGTGGTGGTTGGTTGAGGAGTAGCGGTGGTTTCTGGTGAAAGTGGCGTCGACTCTCGTGATGGCGCCCGTTCGGGGAGTGGCTCTCCAGGTGGAGATTGTGGGCTGTCTCGCCCAGTACTGAGAGAGAGATTTCCCCATCCATCGAACAGGACCAAATTGTCTTCCTACGTTCAGAATAAACGCGTTGCATGGCATGGGAATAAACGGAAAGGTTAGAGCTACATCTACAATGCGTTTCGTGACAAGGTGGGGGAGGGTGGAATACTCTACGTACCAGTGTCTCAAGAGGGTCGATAGAATCATCCATGAATTCCTCATCCTCACTTGAATCGTGACTCCCAGTTCTATTATTTGCTGAAAACCTCTCCATAAATGCCGGGAGGCTGGCTCGTATGACGTCAAGTGTAGCATGAAGATTTGTGATTGGATTTTCAAAGATGTGTTGCAAGAATTCGATTGGATCGTCGTAATCAAAGCGGGCAGGGGGAAGAGTGCCTCTAATACGATGTCTGCGGTAGATCTACGAGGATGGCATTGATCATCGCCGATGTACATAATAACAATATGGAAACCCACATTCATCGAGTGCTTTGCGCCGTGGCGGAATACATGCGGGGTACCATCAGGATCGGCGTGCTTGTAGAAACAGTCTATTCCAAAAGGACAACATGGCTTTCCACGACGCGATGTCTCATCAAAGTACCTAAAGATCGGAGTGAGAGGACAGTAATATGGGAAGTCGTTGACTCACTTGCAGGGCACTCTGGCCATGCTGGCTTTATATGCATCAATGGTTTCCTTCTTACGAGGACTGCCAGTTGGAAAGAAATGGTCAGACGGTGTGACGAAACGAGAAGGCGTGCGGCAGAGGGGACAACATTTGATAGTGCCCGAAGAAACCACATCGGGCGATTTGCCTGCCGGAGCACGCCACTGACGGATACACTGACGACACGCTAAGGATCACCAGAAGGACAACAACGCATTACCAAACTGACCTCGAGACAGAAAACATGGCTGCAGTCTGCTGTGCGCTATTCAGTATTACTTGTGCAGTAACCACACGAGGGGTGACCCACTCAGTAAGCCGTACGTGGTAGGCTTTTCCAAGCAGATGCAACATGTTTCCGCGTTGAATTGGATCCGCTCATCGTCCGGGGCTACCATAGGAAGGACATGCCGGAACCAACACTGATCTCCGCGAGTACAATGCCCTGGTGTCGTGTTACATGGCAGGATGGACAGCATAGACATCGAACGCACCCCTGGCATAGTACTTGCACACTTTTGCCTTGTCATATGGCGTAAGCTTCTCGTCCGTGCCATGGAGAAACCTACAGTTGTCTCCAGCAAAGCACCCCCTAGATGTAGAGTAATAGCGACAGATTCCCCGCGACTTGGATGTCACCTGGCGATCCATACAGACATCGACGACGTGGTGGTTGAAGAATAAGAACAAGAGGGGCATTCGAGCGGCTCGGCTCATTCGGACTTTCCCACGGGTTCTCCGACATGTCTCTCTCGTCCACGTCCACGATCAAGAGTCAGCTCAACGTCGCTTTGGGGCCAAAAGCAACCGGTTACTTTACTGCACTCAGCCAATTCGTGTCTGCAAAAATATCAAGGCAGGAATTCGAAGATTCCGTTCGCCATGCCCTCGACGCGCCAAACCTAGGTCTGTTGCATTCCCCGCGTCGCTATGATCGCTCACGTTCGTCGCAGTCCAGCTGCACAACTCCCTGATAATATCTCTGTTTGACTTCACAGTCCACCGAAGACCCCCCTCTCCGCCCCCAGATGCCCCAAAGCAACCCCCTCGCAAACGGCGCAGGGTTCTCCCATACCAAGGGCCCGACGATTTGGACGGGACGTTACGATCGAACAGACTCAAGCGATGGACTGTATCGTTGGGAAGACGCGAACGAGACAGGATACGCAGCCTACCCTCACAGTCGACTGCCCTAGAACGTCCACGTCCACGTAAAGACGCGGATGAGATTGCACGCGACAGGGGCGTAGTCCTTCTTTTAGAGCGTGGTGGTGAGTTTGGTGCTATCCAACGACCTCCTTTTCCAATTAATGTCTTGCACTGCAGACCCCCCAGGCAGTCGCCTGCCCCTTCACCTTGCGTCTATATCCAGGGCTCCAACTTTGCAACATATATCCGACAGGATCAACCTTACATCCGCCCAGCACAATTTAGGTGCACCGTCTCGCACTGTGGCATCATTAATGATGCTTGCTTGTGAGGTAGGCTTTTATCACGTTCAACAACTTGATGTCACTGATACCCCGTTAGGCAAAACTTAAACAACTTATCACTCATGCCCTCTCTCTCACCTCTACCTCCCATGCGATAACATCCATTAGCCCTTCCGCTCCGCGCTCAAACAACCGAGTTCTGACTGCATCCTCCTTCGATTCGCTCTTCACACTCTCCCCCGCTGTGCTTCCGAACCACTCCGCAGCAGCCATGAGGCTAGCAATGGGTGAAAACGAGGCAATGGACGACGAAGATGTCATCCTTCTGAAAGATAGGGAGGTTCGAGATCAACGATGGCAGATTTTTGCCCTCCTGGGCGAGCGAAGTACGGTGAAAGAGGCTCTCAGGCAGCTGCGATGAAGCCTCGACCCAGACAACTCAATCGGTTTAGGATCCACATCGCGCTAGATGGCAATGGTGTTTCGCGGGGTTGCCGTTGTATGCATTGTAGAGTCTTCAATGCAGGAGAAATCGCAACACCCCGCCACGTTCGAATGACATGATCATACGAAGATCGAGTATCCAAGGTTTCGATGTTACAGCTCAGCGTCACCACAGGCTTCAGACTATGTACTGTACCAATGCGAATGATATGATAGTTCAAGGAGACATTTCCATCTCTTCTCGTTTCCTTTTTCTATTCTTTTCCCGCTGCATGTCGAGGTCCTCGAACTTTGACTCCCATTCCTCCTTCACACTTGCATGTTTCTGCGCCTGTTTCTCTTCATTTTGATTTTGGTCTTGATTCTTGCCTTGTCCGTTTCCCCACAAGCAATTCACCCAGTCGTCGAGATCCTCGTCCGCAATGGCATCCTCACGACCAACAGTCTCGTATGCGATCGTTTGTAGTTCCCGAAGGGTGAGACACTCCATATGCGAGCGTTCCGACGATGGAAAGATCTTGGTGATTCGGGGGAAGCGTAACTCGTAGTACTGCTTGGGTCAGTCGGGGTTTAAGCATCCTTGGAGGATAGACACCGACCTTGCTACCTGGACTTTTCGTGAACCCAGCACCACATAGTTCCACTAGAATTGGGGTTCGAAGAAGGACCGCCGGCTGGGGAAGTGTATGAAGCACCGAGTAAGAATACGAGAGTTCATCGAGACTGTGTCCCTGTCGGTCCTTGTGCTATCTCACACCATTCAGGTTTAAGAACTAGCGTGCTCACCTGGGTGTCGACCATGTCTGACCGTAGCCAAAAGTTGAACTCTTCCAGCTGTACCCGAGACAGGCCATACGAAGCAGTAAAATATACAACGAAATGGGGTTTCGTTTGAGGCTACAAAGGATCTCGATCCTCGGACGAGTGCATACCAAAGAAAAGGACTTACATTAGCTGTGCACTGAGAAGAATTTCCGAGTGCGCCAACATAAAATGTTGTGAGGGTCGAGGGAGGTACTAAGGTCCTCTTGAGGTAAAATACCCAGCTAAAACTAGAACAGTACCTACCTCGGAGCTCCCTTGCACGATCCCTCTCCCACGAAGCAGCAATCACGACAAGATCGATAGTGTCCCCATACTCTGGAATATAGTCTTTCTTCAGCTATTTTCATCGAACACAGATGTCAGAAGCGGAATCGTTTCAACATGCTTGCCTACTTTGACCCATGGCAACCTCCAATCTCCATACTTGCTCACCCCCGATTTGAGAACCAGTCCTTCTTGGCACTCCGCTATGCGCTTCGCCCATATTTCTCGAAGATTCTTGGCGGCACTGTCGATGTACAGCTCTGGGCCACTAAATACCTCGAAGCGCTCAGCGATCATAGCCCGCCCCGGTATTTCGTGGACGACGCTTTCAAGCATACAACGTCGCATCGAGTACGGCACGTTCAGGAGCGTTGTGTTACCAAGCAGAAGGATATCAAAAAACACGAGAGCAAGGTGGAGAGATTCTGCCCCGTAAGCCGAATAAAGAGAAGGGCACGAGTCGCTATCCATGCATGATAAGAACCGTCGTACAATGCTAATCAAAGCGCTTACAGGGACTGAGAATCATTCTGCTCTTTGGGCATATTCATAGTAGCTCGAGCTCCTTGCGCCGTACGCGCGACAAGGCTGCGTATTCGCCAGAACTCTGATTGTACCTTTCAATGATCAAAATGACCAAGGGGAGTGACCGAGCTGACCATCGATGGCATTCCTCTCGTCTGAGAATGCTACCATCTCCGCATCTAGGATGAGAGTGACATCTTGCTTTTCAAATCCACCCAACGCCGCCTTGATTATTCTGTTCTCCACGTTCAATTCGACGTTCAATCTTGAGGAGAAAACACCTACGGATGCACGGCAATGCGATCCAAGGTCGAGTCCCTCTTGCTTTTGCTGAATATAGCGATCCTTGTTTCTTCATCCTCGCAAAACCGAACATGAATCTGGGCTCGTTCCCCGTCATATTTTGTCTCGGCCCATATTTCACCATCGGTATCTAAAAACTCAAGAGCATGCAGGGGGGTCCGGCCTTTTGCCGACTTGGGCACCTCCACCGGCACGCCCCAGCGCGGGTGAGCGGCTACGAGCGTACCGCCCGCCTCAAAACCCATCGCAACCTCGTCAAGGCTTGCCCGTACTCTGTACATCTTGATCATGGATCCAGAGGGATCCCATTCTTTCATGAACTGCTCTCTTGTTAGCACTTGCTTGCTGCGCGTGTTATAGTCGAGCAGGACTCGACTCGTCGTCGCAGCCGGGGGCGCATACAGCAAGGGACGCAAGTCCTTGAGAATGATCTGAGTGAGAAAGGCAGCATCCGTGGCTGGAAGGGAATCGTAGAGAGAGCGTAATATTGAAGACTTGGAGCGCTTGTCAGTGGACGAGGATGCGTTTCCTTCGTGGAAGGACTTGTCGGAGAAAAGGGACGTAGATGCCAGTTCGTCCAAGAGTGCGTTGATCTCTTGAAGACTCTTCGGTCCAACGGCGTTCTGAAACAATACGTCAACACGGCCACAACGTGTAAATCACTTCTTCGAAAGGCACCTCTGTTCCAGGTACGGCATATTTAAGAAGTTCCTCGCCAAGGCAGCCCGAAGCGGACTCCCGGTTCCAATCTCTCAGAGTCAGACGCTTTGTACCACCAGTAAAGACAGTGGACGAGTCCAAGCACTGGGAGAGATATTTCGCGAGGAGCGCTTCCTGTAGACCAAACTTCCGAGGAGTGTCGTCTTCTGGGAATAGGAGGCGCAACACCGATGCGGTAGTACCGCGCGGAAGCGGGGAATAATTTTTCCTCAAAGCTTCTATCCACTTTTTGACGACAGTGCGAGGCCCACCGGTAAACGCGTTAGACTTAGTATTCGATCGCGTCGTCCTGGCTGGGATGCTGGCTATTTCTCGAAGTAGAGAGACGAAGCTAAACCTGTTGTTCTAGCAACGTTGTACAGTGAAATCAACACCATCCACATACAACGAGAATGGTATCTGGCTTTGCAACGCTTCCATGAGGACCGACAAGAACAAGCACAACTTTGAATGGCTACGTCCTTTATTTACTTACTCCAAAGTCGACAACAAGACCAAGCAAGGTCACCGGGAATGACCACTTTGCCAGCAAGGCACCATGAACTCCGAGTCAGCATTGGCAGACAACCTTCAACCTCCTTTTCCGAGTTCCTCCACGCTTAAACCCACCCCACGCAGCTGTAAAAAATGACCGCAGAATTCGACAAGATCTCGGAGCGTATTCGTACGCTCACTACTGTGCTAGAGTCAATGAAGGCACGGTCTGATCCCACCAGCAATCTCCGAGAAGATCCCAAGTTATTGCGTCATTTTGTGACCCTCCTTACACGCGGCGACAAGGGAGCAAATGCCATAGCGGCTACAGGCGCGTTGGGAAATGATGGAACCGCGCGGACACTCATCGTCACCCAAAATCCATACCCAAAGTCGTCAGTATCCACCCTGAACGTCACACAAATACACAAGGCCGACAAATCGTTCCATGACGTAGTAAAAGGGTAGGTGGAATCATCCATCGTAATCATTCATCTCACAGTTTACGGATTTTGCTAGCCCCCCAGATCCCAATTCGTTGGCGGATCACATCGCAGACATCTGGGTTGCCCTCGAAAAGTACGACAGAGGAGCACCAGACCACAATAAAGATTCCCTCGCTTTACAGCTTTTCGTGGTTACGCGCAGCTTCCGCAAGCTATCAGCACGGTTTCATGAAGACAAGAGATTCCTCAAAGGCGATCGTCTCTTTGATATTCTCAAAAAATGGCAACCAGACGATCCTAAGTTGGAACCACGATGGATCCCAATTCCATCATGGCTAAACAAGATCCATCCTACTATGATGCCTGAGACTTATATACATGTAGAAGGCGGCCAGCTTCATTGGATGATGTCGAAGGAAACCTTGTCATTGTGGGCGAGCTTTCTTGCAGTGATGCTCATGGTGTTGAATAAACACATTGGAAAGGCCGAGTTTCCTATGGAGAAAAAATGCACTGCTTTGGAGGAGAGCCAGCGTTCCGCCATCGTCGAGGTCAATGCATGGTGTAGCCTCTTGTATCACTACGTATTCTGGGGTCAGCAAGTTGTTCAATTCCTCCTCCAGAAAACCAGTCTTGCGCAGCACCTTCAAAATTCTATGTCCTACATAGATGGTTCGTATTTACTAACTTGATTTGATTGTATGTGCTGATTACCATCACCTCCAGCTACAGAGGAAGATGGTAGGCCATCTATATATATGCGGTCTTCTAAACCACCGAGACCGTGACACAACCCCAGAGCCCAAAGAAGGTGCTGGCACAACTGTCCTTCGCTATCTGAAGGCAGTTGTAGCTTGGCATGCCGCTTTGAATCATCTCACTACTAAACCTTTTGCGAAGCAGGTGGTGACAAATTCTACTGTTGGACTTGTTGGAGTCCCACCGGGTGGTACCTCGATGTTAACCGTCGATGAACTGATAGAGATGTATCGATGTCGTGACACTGCAGACGACGACGTTGAAAAGAGAGTTGGTGCGCTTCGCAAACACTACAAGTCGTCATTCAGTGGAACGGTCCATGCGGAAGCGAGTCTTATGGGTCTCCTTGCTTATGAGCATTACAACGAGCGCTGCAAGTATGGGGTGCAATTAGAGAAGGAGGGCATCCTGAGTGAGTCCCTCAGGCATGAGGTATGATTCCATTCATATTTGATTCATGTTCATCGCTCCTGATATTGCATAGCTGGATGCAGTCGATGCCATTGCCGTCAGCAAGAATTGTTGTTGGTGTTGCGACAAACTCGCGACACATCTCCAGTATCGGTTGGACAAACGCTTTGAACTTCCAGGGACCCATGGCTTACTATTTGCATGGAGTCCCCCTGCTGTTGGTGTTGACGTTCAAGTACTCAAGGCTCTAGAGGGAGACTTGTGGAAAGAACTTTTGAAGGCACTTGCACGGGAAGTAGTTCCCATTATTTCACGTCAGAGTTCACCATCAAGTTCAATCTTGGAAAGTCTTTCAAACGAGTTAATGGAGTGCACCTTGCCTGAGGACATCATGTACTTGTAGCCTTGTGTGTCGCAATGTTTTCTCCGAGTTTCGTGTACTAGTAGCTATCGTTGAGTTGAATTCGCCTCGCGCATTACTTGATAGCTGCAGGACCTAGGCCTGTCATAAATGACAATGCAAAGTCCCTGATGTTTCCAGCTGCAGGGCTTCGCCGACGCCAGGCAGCAGCTCTCGACTAATGAAAATGTCCAATTTCAGTTTCTGTCGAGCAAGGGCATGCTCACGCAGTAAGCTAGTCAGAAAGAGGGTATATACATACCATACCATAAAGTCAAAAGGGATACGAAACAAAAAGGGAGAAAAAGGGTATAGGCATACGAAACGACGGAAAGATACATATATTCATAAACGACAAACGACCGTTTGCCCAAACGAAGAAAAACAAAATGCGTCTCGTCCACGTCAACTCTGTCTCGCAGTTTGCAACGGCGAGGGAACTGGAGAAGAACCAACATCCGTCGCGGGTCGCGGCGATACAGGGAGTCCCATGATTCGACTGTGTCGGTTACTCCTCTTGGATACGTTGATGTTGAGCCCGCGGCTGGCAGCGACGTGGGCTGCATGCGACCGCGAAAACTCGGCTGAAGCAGGAGTGAGGAGGTCCGACTGCTGAGAGGGATTGCTCGAGCGTGTCTGACTGGATTCTGCCGTCGCATCGTTCTCTGTCGTTTCGTTACCGCTCTCGTAGAGTGAAAGACTATCGCTGTCTTCGGAAGGAGTCTCGTCCGTCGATGCTGCAAAAATGGCGGATGTGAGAATCACTGTGCGTACCCCCTACAGAAAAAGGCAACCACGAACTGCGTAGTGTTCTGCCCACCAAACCGAGAAGCGTGTCCGCCGCTGCATCCGAGTATTGTCTGCTGTTTCGCCGACTGAGTTCGTCGTCCTTGTCTGCTTCACCTTCGTCCACGTTATTGGCAGCATCAACGTTGAAGACCCGGTTAAATTCTCCAAGCATCAAGCTAAAGACACCCGCAGGTATACCCAGCGTTGGACTGAAGACGATGCCAACGTTTCGCATGTTCATTTTGTTGACAGGCGAGTTTTGTACAATGAGGATAAGATGGGCGGTCAACGCGCGAAGTAAGCTGTAGTTGGCGATCGGTAGGGACGCAATGAGATGTGAGAGTTCGCGAATGCGCTCTTGTGGTTCCACAAAGTCTGCAAATAGTGTCAAGTGTAGTTCGAAGCCAGGAAGAAGGAAAATAGACTGACCCATGACAGAGAGGAATCTCATGTGCAAGTCGCGCGTCAAGATGCTGGCAGGTAACTCTCGAAGGAAACATTTCAGCAGGCCAGCTATGGCGTGAGGATCCCAATATTCGTCCGAGGCTAGAAGATCTACGTCGCCCTCTTTGAAAATCCATTAGGGCAATATAGTACATGAACAGGTGGTCCGACATACCAGTATTGAACCTGTCCTTTAGACTCTTGATTACAGCAGAGCTTCCACTCAAGCGATAAATGCCCTCCTCCTGGTCAGCCTTTTTTGTTTCAAGATATTGAATACATCGGAAGATGACTGCCGGTAGACGTGCGATTTCGGCGACCTCGAGGGACTCCTCGAGGGCTACTCCAAACACGGTACGAGGAACAGATAACGGAAGTTTGTCGACGGGTCTACCAAAGTTCCAAAATGACCTTGACTTTGCCTTTTCTCGTCTGTCACTCGACGAAGTGCCCTCACCTAGCACATCCTTGCCGCCAAACTTGTAGCCTACAGGAATGGGGGCGGCGTTTATAGGTCCAGAAATCTTTACCTTGCCGTTCAGATCACCGCCTCGTAGAGAGGGAGAGCCGACATCGGGTGAAGCGGCGCGATCAGGGAATGAGGCTGCCGTAGGTGAACCAGATACTACAGCCAATCCAGGATGGTACGATTTTCTGTCCCGTTTAGCCTCTCGGGACCGACCAGAATCGGTACTGGGCTCTTGTGCCGAATGCGCCCCTCGTCGCTCAATGTCTGCGTAATGCCCGAGTTCAGAACTCGGTCTAAATGCTACTAAGCCCTGTCCGGCAACTTCAAGCGGCGAACTCGAAGGAAGAGAACTCGACAACGAGACCTCTGCGCGGTCCACGAGCCGTTTTGAATACTCTTCGTGAGTGTGATCGGTGTTGAGGGTGTTCACAGACCTTGTTGGACTGGGGGTATACGACTCGTCGATCGAGACAGAACCCGGGAAAAGCGATGACTGAAAGAGCTTGGAATTGTTGGGGTCTTGCGCAAGTTGGGATATAGGTACCAATGTAGCTCGTGAGATGTCGTCTTTCGACAAACCTTTCCGTTTCCCGTTTGGCGTGGTGACGGTGTCTTGATTCGAGCTCAAACTGGAACGAGGTTGGCCCGATCCAGGGCTCTGAGCTTGGGAGACGTTGACAGAAATGGGACTTGGACCAATCGACACCGCAACAGCTGAGTCTTCATTGAAGGTTCCCGTAACATAACGAACGAGTATGTCCACCCAATTGTCCCTCTCAGTGTCGCTTTCAGCACAAAGGACATGTCGTGGATTAGAACCGCCTGGCCCCTTCTTTGCTTCAATGATGAGGAATGCGTGCCGGTAATTTTTCTCGTCATCGTTGTCTGCTGTTCGCTGCTGACGACCTATCTGCGCATTCGTTATGACGATGGAACCAAGGTGAGTACCACCCCGCTATTTGGAATATTAGGTGGGAGAACAGCGCTCACGTCACAAACACTCACACTTTCGTAGTATTCGAGGACAGGTCCTTGTAAGACAAAGTAACGGGTCTTCCACCCACCAAAGTTTTTACCTCGTTTAGTAAGGTAACCTTCCTTGTGTCCGGCTTGCATTACGGGCTTCCTTGCATCGCGTACAACGTCCGAAGTCAGAAAGGCGATTAATTCGTCATTGTTCTTGACGGGAAGATCGATCAACGACTGAAGGTATGCCTCTAGAGCGACCTAAGAAGGATGGCGTTCAACATCGGAGCAGGTTTTATTCTACGACTCTCACTTACTTTACGCCGATCGGACTTTGCGGGCGCGTGATCCTTCCAGAGTTTGCCTTCCGGAAGGGCTGCAATCTTCTTTGAGACACTCTTTCCAACGGCAGCCCTCAATCGATGGTCGAGACCCAGCACGTCAGAATATAGTTTCTCCACTTTCCAGGGCTCCTTGCCTTTTCCAGGATCGACTTCGATCTCGAAAGACAATACCTCCTTTCCTCGATCGTTCGGCCTGATAGAGGAGTGCGAAACTATGGCATGAGTAGTTCTGAGATCGCTAGCGACGAGAGGAAGGGCACGGAAAGTGGGATTGGGTCTATCGCTCGACACGGACTTTGTTGGCGAAAGGTAAGATTCCGGCGAGGGAGAGTCCGGATGAGGGGTGAGGAGCGAAGACTCGAAAGATGATTGTGATTGTGACAACATGGAAGCATCGGATTGGGATTGCCAGTGCGTCTTGGATATGACTGCCGCTGAAACTGGGGGGAGTTGGGAAAGGGTGTCTAGGATAGATTGTGAGGAAGCGCTCTGGGTGTGGTTTGGACGGTGGTGAGCAGGATCGTGGAAAGGGGGCATAGGCAAATCAATTGCATCAGTGGGTTTGTCGTGACTGTCGGTGATCGACGGGAGCGGTTGTTGCTGCTCTGTTTCCTCGACCAGATCCTCTTCCTCTTCCATATCAAGAAATTCGTTTTCATCTCCGCTGTATATACGGGTGGGCCCGAATTTGCTAGAAGCGGCATCGGATTCCGTGCCCGTCTCCACTTGGAGGTGTTCCAGATTAATCGGACTGGGCAATGGACTTTCACCCAAGTTAGAAATGTACCGCTTTGCCTCATCTGGAAGAGAGACGTTTGAATCTCGGTTTGCGGGCTTTGAGTGTTCAGGAATCGGACTGAGAAAGCCAGCGTTGGGACTTGAAGAAGTGTATGACGGGAGTGGTGTATTAGCAGACAAAGCTGATTGAGCGGTGTGCTGCTGTAAAGGCCTGCCGGGTGGTGTTGAGTTATTGGGCACACGAGCATGGGGTTTTTCCACTTCGTTAAGGGGAAGTAATGAGAATGTGTTTGCATTTGAGGAGGGGTCAGAGCTCGGGTGCGAGAGAGACGCTGATCTTGGGGGTACGATGAGAGGAGAAGAGCGAACGTTGGACGATCCGTTGTCGGAATAGGGACCTTGAAGATCGCGAGATTTTACATTTTGTGAGTGAGGAGGGGTGAGAGGACGGTCGTCATTGGGGGGATCTTTGGTAGATAGAAGATAAGATTTGTGAGGGTAGAGGTATGGAGATGTGAAAACACGCACGATATGTATCAGACGGACGGCGGGTGGGGATGGAAGCGTTCTCTGGAGGGGTGGAGATGGCAGAGTTGGAGGTCGAGGGTCTGAGTTGCTTGAACTTGTCCTTGTCCTTCTTGGTGAGTTCGACGTTGATGCCGGCAGCGACCAGACGGGCCTTGCAAGCATCACGTTCTGCACGCATGCGTTCGAGTTCCTTGAGGAGCTGGCTGTAACCACTGCGCTGCTTCTCGATGAGCTTCCAGAGCTGGGTGTTCTGAGTAGAGAAGAGGTTTCGTTCGGAGAGGGCCTGGTCGAGGGCTGCGAGATGAGGATTTGGTGCATTTGCATGGTGTGATAGGAGGGTCTCGAGGGAGACTGGATGGGTTGTTGGTGTTGAAGATGATGGTGGTAAAAAGGAGGTAGAGGCGGTGTGTGGACGTGAAGAAGACGAATAATGGCGCTCTCGAACGTCGACGGATTGAGAGCTCATGGTGGTTCGTGGCAAGATCGTATAACTACACGAGACGGTAACAACGTTACAGCGCAGACGACAGCGGCCAAACGTATTGATGTGATGTGACAGTCCGACCCGTACGTTTGGTCGATACACTGTACCTTCCTTTTCTGGCAGTGCCACCTCTCTCATCACTCCCACCCACCCATGTTCCGGCGCGTTCTCCTACTTCGGCGTCCTTGCACGCGCCGTATTTCGCTCTTTTCACCAATCAACTTTCCTTCATCAACTATAAGTAAATCCAAGGAACTCGATAACCCCACTGAGATAGACCACATAAAACCCGGTCATGCTGTCATATCCACATTCGACCTCTTTAGCATCGGCGGTGCGCACCCTGCCTGATTCCATTACGACACTCAATGACGATGCCGTGTTCAAGTCGGCCCAAGCAGCTCGCACACTGTCGGGCCCATGCGCGCCGGAAAGATATTCATCACGGATCTCGCCGAACTAGGCTTGCTCGACCAGGCATGTACTAGCGTCCTCTTCCTTCTACCGTTCCAGTTGACACTCGCTACAAGGTCAGAACCATAAAGATAGTTCTGTGAGTCTCGTGCGTCACATCCTCCATGAATAATCTCATTTCCACATCAGTTACGGTTCTCTTGCGGCAACTGGTCAGTCTCTACACCTCTCCTACATTAACCACCTACTCACTCTCTCCTTAGGCAAAGGGTATTCCTTCTGACTTCTCATTCTGTCAGTTATTCAATCCACGCTCTAGCCATCACACTCCCCAAGCAATCCTTCTCGGTCTTGAAGGCTCGGATCCAGAGACCATCGATTGCGGTACCATTCCTTCACGCTATGATGCTATTCTACTCAACAAGAGTCTATATCTTGGCGGAAAGCGTTCCATTCACTTCGACATGGATCGTGACATGCTCTGGCGCTGGGATCATGTTCTCAAAACTCACCCAAATGGTATGCGCTTTTCCTGCTTTGACGAACATGGCAACCTTTTGGCCACCAACGAGTACTTCAGGTAATGTCTCACCTTCCCTCACCTCCTTAATCTGTCGTCCAATGTCCCCAGTGTTGGCGGTGGCTTTGTCGTCAACGACAAGACCAAAGGTTGGATATATGCGTCTCACTCTAGCATGTTGCTGACATTCCACCAGCCGACGAGAACTTGTTCTACAAAGGCGTCGACAAAAAGGCCGTACACGGTGCTCGTCTCCATCAGACTCACACCGTAGAAAAGGGCGACGTTGTTCCTGCCCAGCCTCAATCCACTGATCCAGGTCATCCCCCGTACCCTTTCGAGTCGGGAAATAGTCTCCTTGCGCTGACGAAAAGGCACAACGTAGGTTCCGCTGGTTCTACTCCTCGCCATCGTACTTGATTCATGTCCTAGTTGACTATTGCACAAATCG
>JBBPPG010000749.1:0-16448 GCA_038091855.1 Leccinellum luteum
TTTATATCTGCAAGGTCCCCGAGACACTTCAAGTCACAGTGAAGAAATAATAAGTTTCCCAGGGAGGTTGTTCAATAAACTTGGCTACTAAGTTGGCTTGTCTGGATGGCTGCTGGACATCAGACAGATGGCATCCTCCAGCATCAAGATGTGTGTATATCTGCCAGGCCTGGGTGCTCAAAGTGTCCTACCAGTGAAATCCCAAGCACAAGGTTGTTCAACAGAGATGGCACATCAGGGTCAGACTATGGGGCATAAGATCCATGGGATGCTCAATATCAACTTGGACTTCTCATCATTTCCTCCTTGCATAATACTATCCAATAGATGATCATGCCATGTCCAAGGCCAAAGTTTGTTTGATCTGAAATCAATCAATCCATTCATTGGTGAGAAATCCAGAGCTTGTGAAAGCTGAGAGGGATGTGGTAGGCGAAAGAAGAGGTTACAATGACACTGTTGTTGCATAGAATGGAGGAAAGTTGAACAAATGATGGTGTGGTTAACATCACATGGTGCACTGTTTGGTTGACATTGTGGAACAGAAACAATGATAGCTTGGTGCAACTGCAGGCTCAGATCCAAATACAAGATCAGAAGCCTTCAAGGGCATATGTGCACAGAGCCACTGGCAGGCATGAGTCAGTGTCACTGTGGCCTATGATGGTGCAGCCACTGCTAGCAATGGATGAGATGGGCATGGCAGTGGCATCCCCCAAGTATAAGCATGATGGTGAATTAGTTACATTGGCAATGATGATTGCTTGTGACAAAGACAATAGTGCCAGGACAAATAGAACTGCAAGGTGCAATGATCATGATCTTTCTGTTGCTATCTATGCTTTTTCTGGTCATGTAAATTTGGATGGAATGTGGACTATAACTCAGGCTTATGAAGTTCATCTAGATGAGAGGTTGCCAGCTTGATATATAGAACTTTATTCATGAACCAGCATGCTGCTACATGCATGCATGTAATATTTTATCATAGGTTGTTAATAGATTCTTGGCTGTTTCAAAAAGTATTTATCTTTTCACTTTTGTCATCTACTTGTCTTTTAAAAAAAACTTGGTGTTGTGACTTCCATACCAGAATGGAGTTCATGAAATTGCTGAGAATAGAAGGTTATTAAATGAAATAAAATAAAGATATGCTTAACATACCAATCTGATTCTGAAGAATGACATTCAAAATCATTTCTACCTTTTCTTTTCTGGATGCTTTGCCATACTGATCAAAAATTTCTTTCATAGCTAATTTGATCTTGTTGGGTATGTTGGATGCCTTGTACTGTTGAGCAGCAGATAGCAGTGGTTGAGAATCCTTTTCATGGAAAAGATAGAAAGAATGCTTCAGAATGAGTAATATATCTACAATGACATAATATTCATTTTATTAGGTTTTTTTGTAAAAAGACTTGGAAAGAAAATAAAAGAATCTACCTATCATATTTAGAAGGATTTGCTGCCATGTACCCAGATTCCTCTATGAATTTTCAATTATATGGTAATAAAAAATGAAATTAATGTTGAATTTACAATACTTGTAGGCTTCAGAATGGAAGATTGGCTGGTTTCAAGATAGGACTGAATAATAAAATGTTATAACCAAAACAGAAAACAATTAAATCACATGCTGTTTGATTGTGGATAGTCTGACAATATCAAAATTAAATTCAAATATATAAACAAAATCCAGGAAATCATGAAAATAAATTTACCATCTACAAATAACAGAAGATATAGTCAAAGTTAAATGTGTACAATAAACACTTACAGACTGAAAGTAATACAAAACAATGTTATTTGATCATGGATTATATGATCACAATAATGGTGAAGAACTTACATCCTACAAATAATAAAACAATGTTTGAAGAACCATATATGTATATGAGATGAGTACGATGTCTGCTGACAAAAATGATATACAGGAACTTACAACCTTGAAAATATTGAGTGATTAATAAACAATAGAGTGCAATTAAAACAAACAATATAGTGCCTACCATCTATGAGGAATCCAAATAATTTAGCATGAGTATGATAATGCTTCACCATATTGCATGATATACCTTCTATAACAATGAGAAAATAAACAGTTGGAATCCGATAATACATAAATTTGCTGGTAAAACATGACTCACAGTCTGTCATAATTAAAAATAACAAGACAGATATTGGGTATGACAACATGATATTGTTTAATAACAATAAAAAGCTCACCAGCTGAGTAAACCATGATGAAGGTGATTAAAAAATATGCATGAATAATGATGATGAATAAATAATGTGTTAAGGAATAGCCATCCTATAAATGAGAAGAAAACAGCAGAAAATAAATATGTTAAATTATGGATGAAAAAAATGACAAATAATATATAACTCACAGTCTGCGAGTTGAAAATAACAGGCAAACATCACAATTACTATAGTTTAAATAATAATTTCATGAGGTAAAACTCACAACATTTCCAGAACAGAATGGAGAATGAATGGACATGGCATGATCAGCATCACTACTCTCTGCCACATTCCACAATGCACAACTCACATCCTGTCATTGAAAGAGCAAAATGCAGAATGAATGGACATGACATCATCAGCATCATCATTCTCTGCCACATTCCAAAATGCACAACTCACTTCCTATCATTTCCAGAGGAGAATGGAGAATGAATAAACATGGCATCATCAGCATCACCACTTCTGCCACATTCGACAATGCACAACTCACTTCCTGTCATTTTCAGAGCAGAATGGAGAATGAATGAACATGGCATCATTAGTATCACCACTCTCTGCTATATTAATGCACAACTCACTCTCTGTCATTTCCAAAGCAGAATGGAGAATGAATGGACATGACATCATCAGGATCACCACTCTCTGCCATATTCCACAATGCACAACTCACTCTCTGTCATTTCCAGAGCAGAATGAAGAATGAATGGACATGGCATCATCAGCATTACCACTCTCTGCCATATTCCACAATGCACAACTCACTCTCTGTCATATCCGGAGTAGAATGGAGCATGGATGAACATGACATCATTAGCATCACCACTCTCTGCCACATTCCACAATGCACAACTCACATACTGGCATTTCCAGAGCAGAATGGAGAATGAATGGACATGGCATCATTAGCATCACCACTCTCTGCCACATTCTACAATGCACAACTCATTTCCTGTCATTTCCAGAGCAGAATGGAGAATAAAAGTACATAACATTATCAGGATCACCACTCTCTGCCACATTCCATAATGCACAACTCACTTCCTGTCATTTCCACAACAGAATAGAGAATGAATGGACATGGCATCATCATCATCACCACTCTATGCTACATTCCACAATGCATAACTCACTCTCTGTCATTTCCAGAGCAGAATGGAGAATAAATGAACATGGCATCATCAGCATCACCACTCTCTGCCATATTCCACAAAGCACAACTCACTTCCTGGCATTTCCAGAGCAAAATAGTGAATGAATGAACATGGCATCATCAGTATTACCACTCTCTGCCATATTTCACAATACACAACTCACTTCCTGTCATTTCCAGAGCAGAATGGAGAATGAATGGACAGGGTATCATCAGCATCATTACTCTTTGCCACATTCCACAATGCACAACTCACTCTCTGTCATTTCCAGATTTAAATAATGAATGAATGGACATGGCATCATCAGCATCACTACTCTCTGCCACATGCCACAATGCACAACTCACTTCCTGTCATTTCCAGAGCAGAATGGAGAATGAATGGACATGGCATCATCAGCATCACTACTCTCTGCCACATTCTATAATGCACAACTCACATCCTGTCATTTCCAGAGCAGAATGGAGAATGAATGGATATGGCATTATCAGGATCACCACTCTCTGCCACATTCCACAAAGCACAACTCACTTGCTGTCATTTCCAGAGCAGAATAGAGAATGAATGGACATGGCATCATCAGCATTATCACTCTCTGCCACATTCCACAATGCAAAACTCACAATCTATCATTTCCAGAGGAGAATAGAGAATGAATGAACATGGGATCATCAGCATCACCACTCTTTGCCACATTCCACAATGCACAACTCACTCTCTATCATGTTCAGAACAGAATGGAGAATGAATGAACATGGCATCATCAGCATTGCCACTCTCTGCCACATTCCACAATACACAACTCACGCTCTGTCATTTCCAGAGCAAAATGGAGAATGAATGAACATGGCATCATCAGCATCACTACTCTCGGCCACATTCCACAAAGCACAACTGACAATCTGTCATTTCCAGAGCAGAATGGAGAATAAATGAACATGACATCATCAGCATCACCACTCTCTGCCACATTCCACAATGCACAACTCACAAACTGTCATTTCCAGAGCAGAATGGAAAATAAATGGACATGGCATCATCAGCATCACCACTCTCTGCCACATTCCACAATGCACAACTCACTTTCTGTCATTTCCAGAGCAGAATGAAGAATAAATGAACATGGCATTAATACTATCACCACTCTCTGCCACATTCCACGATGCATAACTCACTTCCTGTCATTTCCAGAGCAGAATGGAGAATGAATAAACATGGCATCATCAGCATTACCACTCTCTGCCATAATCCACAATGCCCAACTCACTCTCTGTTATTTCCAGAGCAGAATGGGGAATGGATGAACATGGCATCATCAGCATCACTACTCTCTGCCACATGTCACAATGCACAACTCACTTCCTGTGATTTCCAGAGCAGAATGGAGAATTAATGGACATGGCATTATGAGCATCACCACTCTCTGCCACATTTCACAATGCACAACTCACTCTCTATCATTTCCAAAGCAGAATGGAGAATGAATGGATATGGCATCATCAGCATCACCACTCTCAGCCACATTTCACAATGCACAACTCACTCTCTATCATTTCCAGAGCAGAATGAAGAATGAATGGATATGGCATCATCAGCATCACCACCCTCTACCACATATCACAATGCACAACTCACTTTCTGTCATTTTCAGAGGAGAATAGAGAATGAATGGACATGTCATCATCAGCATCACCACTATCTGCCACATTCCACAATGCACAACTCACATCCTGTCATTCCCAGAGCAGCATGGAGAATGAATGGATGTGGCATTATCAGCATCACTACTCTCTGCCACATTCCACAATACACAACTCACTTCCTGTCATTTCCAGAGCAGAATGAAGAATGAATGAACATGGCATCATCTGCATCACTACTCTCTGCCACATTCCACAATGCACAACTCACTCTCTGTCATATCCAGAGCAGAATGGAGCATGAATAAACATTGCATCATTTGCATCACCTCTCTCTGCTACATTCCACAATGCACAACTCACATACTGTCATTTCCAGAGCAGAATGGAGAATGAATAGACATGGCATTATTAGCATCACCACTCTCTGCCACATGCCACAATACACAACTCACATACTGTCATTTCCACAGCAGAATGGGGAATAAATGAACATGGCATCATTAGCATCACCACTCTCTGCCACATTTCATAATGCACAACTCACTTCCTGTCATGTCCAGAGCAGAATGGAGAATGAATGAACATGGGATCATCAGCATGACCACTCTCTGCCACATTCCACAATGCACAACTCACAAACTGTCATTTCCGGAGCAGAATGGAGAATGAATGAACATGGAGTCATCAGCATCACCACTCTCTGTCACATTTCACAATGCACAACTCACTTCCTGTCATTTCCAGAGCAGAATGGAGAATGAATGAACATGGCACCATTAGCATCACCACTGTTTGCCACATTCCACCATGCACAACTCACTTCCTGTCATGTCCAGAGCAGAATGGAGAATGAATGAACATGGCATCATCAGCATCACCACTCTCTGCCACATTGCACAATGCACAACTCACAATCTGCCATTACCAGAGATGAATGGAGAATGAATGGACATGGCATCATCAGCATCACTATTTTCTGCCACATTCCATAATGCACAACTCACATCCTGTCATTTCCAGAGCAGAATGCAGAATGAATGGACATGACATCATTAGCATCACTATCCTTTGCCACATTCCCCAATGCACAACTCACTTCCTGTCATTTCCAGAGCAGAATAGAGAATGAATGGACATGGCATCATCAGCATCACCACTGTCTGCCACATTCCACAATGCACAACTCACTCTCTGTCATTTCCAGAGTTAAATGGCAAATGAATTGACATGGAATCATCAGTATCACTGATCTCTGCTATGTTTCACAATGCACAACTCACTTCCTGTCATTTCCAGAGCAGAATAGATAATGAAAGGACATGGCATCATCAGCATCATCACTCTCTGCCACATTCCACAATGCACAACTCACAATCTGTCATTTCCAGAGGAGAATGAAGAATGATTGGACATGGCATCATTAGCATCACCACTCTCTGCCACATTCCAGAATACACAACTCACATCCTGTCATTTCCAGAGCAGAATGGAGAATGAATGGATATGGCATCATCAGCATTACCACTCTCTCCCACATTCCACAAAGCATTACTCACTTCCTGTCAGTTCCAGAGCAGGATGGAGAATGAATGAACATGGGATCATCAGCATCACTACTCTCTGCCACATTCCACAATGCACAACTCACTCTCTATCATTTTCAGAGCACATTGGAGAATGAATGAACATAACATCATCAGCATTACCACTCTCAACCACATTCCACAATACACAACTCACTCTCTGTTATTTCCAGAGCAGAAGGGAGAATGAATGGATGTGGCATCATCAGCATCACACCTCTCTGCCACATTCCACAAAGCACAACTAACAATCTGTCATTTCCAGAGCAGAATAGAGAATGAATGGACATGGCATCATCAGCATCACCACTCTCTGCCACACTCCACAAAGCACAACTCACAATCTGTCATTTCCAGAGCAGAATATAGAATGAATGGACATGGCATCATCAGCATCACCACTCTCTGCCACATTCCACAATGCACAACCCACTCTCTGTCATTTGCAGAGGAAAATGGAGAATAAATGGACATGTCATCATCAGCATCACCACTCTCTGCCCCATTCTATAATGCACAACTCACTCTCTGTCATTTCCACAGCAGAATGAAGTATCAATGAATATGGCATCATTAGCACCACCACTCCCTGCCACATTGTACAATGTATAACTCACTCCCTGTCATTTCCAGAGCAGAATGCAGAAAGAATGAACATGGGATCATCAGCATCACCACTCTCTGCCACATTCCATGATGCCCAACTCACTCTCTGTCATTTCCAGAGCAGAATGGGGAATGAATGAACATGGCATCATCAGTATCACTACCCTCTGACACATTCCACAATGCACAACTCACTTACTGTCATTTCAAGAGCAGAATGGGGAATGAATGGACATGGCATCATCAGCATCACCACTCGCTGCCACATTTCACAATACACAACTCACTCTCTGTCATTGTCAGAGCAGAATGAAGAATCAATGGATATGGCATGATCAGCATCACCACTCTCTGCCACATTTCACAATGCACAACTCACAAACTGTCATTTTCAGAGCAGAATGGAGAATGAATGAACATGGCATCATTAGCATCACCACACTCTGCCACATTCCATAATGCACAACTCACATCCTGTCATTTCCAGAGCAGAATGAAGAATGAATGAACATGGCATCATCAGCATGACTACTCTCTGCCACATTCCACAATGCACAACTCACTTCCTGTCATTTCAAGAGCAGAATGGGGAATGAATGGACATGGCATCATCAGCATCACCACTCACTGCCACATTTTACAATACACAACTCACTCTCTGTCATTGTCAGAGCAGAATGAAGAATGAATGGACATGGCATTATCAGCATCACCACTCTCTGCCACATTCCGCAATGCACAACTCACAATCTGTCATTTTCAGAGCAGAATGGAGAATGAATGAACATGGCATCATTAGCATCACCACTCTCTGCCACATTCCATAATGCACAACTCACATCCTGTCATTTCCAGAGCAGAATGAAGAATGAATGGAGATGGCATTATCAGCATCACTACTCTCTGCCACATTCCACAATGCACAACTCACTCTCTATCATTTTCAGAGCACATTGAAGAATGAATGAACGTGACATCATCAGCATTACCACTCTGAGCCACATTCCACAATGCACAACTCACTCCCTGTTATATCCAGAGCAGAATGGAGCATGAATGAACATGGCATCATTAGCATCACCACTCTTTGCCACATTCCATGATACACAACTCACATACTGTCATTTCCAGAGCAGAATGAAGAATGAATAGACATGGCATCATTAGCATCACCACTCTCTGCCACACTCCACAAAGCACAACTCACTTCCTGTCATTTCCAGAGCAGAATGGAGAATGAAAGGACATGACATCATCAGCATCACTGCTCTCTGCCACATTCTACAATGCACAACTTACATACTGTCATTTCCAGAGCAGAATGGGAAATGATTGGACATGGCATCATTGGCATCACCATTCTGCCACATTCCATAATGCACAACTCACATCCTGTCATTTCCAGAGCAGAATGAAGAATGAATGGATATGACATCATCAGCATCACCACTCTTGGCCACGTGTCACAATGCACAACTCACTTCCTGTCATTTCCAGAGCAGAATGCAGAATGAATGGACATGGCATCATCAGCATCACTGCTCTCTGCCTCATTCCACAATGCACAACTCACAATCTATCATTTCCAGAGGAGAATAGAGAATGAATGAACATGGCATCATTAGTATCACCACTCTCTGCCACATTCCACAATGCAGAACTCACTCTCTGTCATTTCCAGAGGAGAATGGAGAAGGAATGGATATGGCATCATCAGCATCACCACTCTCTGCAACATTCCGCAATGCACAACTCACTCTCTATCATTTTCAGAGCAGGGTGGAGATTGAATGAACATGGCATCATGAGCATTACCACTCTCAGCCAGATTCCACAATACATAACTTACTCTCTGTCATTTCCAGAGCAGAATGGAGAATGAATGGATATGGCATCATCAGCATCACTACTCTCTGCCATATTCTACAATGCACAACTCACAATCTGTCATTTCCAGAGCAGAATGGAGAATAAATGAACATGGCATCATCTGCATCACCACTTTCTGTCACACTCGACAATGCACAACTCACTCTCTGTCATTTCCAGAGCAGAATGGAGAATAAATGGACATGGCATCATCAGCATTACCACTCTCTGCCACCTTACACAATACACAACTCACAAACTGTCATTTCCAGAGCAGAATGAAAAATGAATGAACATGGCATCATTAGCACCACCACTCTCTGCCACATTCCACAAAGCACAACTCACTTCCTATCATTTTCAGAGTGGAATGGAGAATGAATGAATATGGCATCATCAGCATCACCACTCTCTGCGACATTTTACAATGCCCAACTCACTCTCTGTCATTTCCAGAGCAGAATGGGGAATGGATGAACATGGCATCATCAGCATCACTACTCTCTGCCACATTCCACAATGCACAACTCACTTCCTGTCATTTCCAGAGCAGAATGGAGAATGAAAGGACATGGCATCATGGGCATCAGCACTCTCTGCCACATTTCACAATGCACAACTCACTCTCTATCATTTCCAGTGCAGAATGAAGAATAAATGGACATGGCATCATCAACATCCCCACTCTCTGCCACATTCCACAATGCACAACTCACAAACTGTCATTTTCCCAGCAGAATGGAGAATGAATAGATATGGCATTATCAGCATCACCACTCTCTGTCACATTCCACAATGCACAACTCACATCCTGCCATTTCCAGAGTAAAATGGAGAATGAATGGACATGGCATTATCAACATCAATCCTCTCTGCCACATTCCACAATGCACAACTCACAATCTGCCATTTCCAGAGCAGAATACAGAATGAATGGATATGGCATCATCAGCATCACCACTCTCTGCCACATTCCACAATGCACAACTCACAATCTATCATTTCCAGAGCAGAATGGAGAATGAATAGACATGGCATCATCAGCATCACTATTCTGTGCCACATTCCACAATGCACAACTCACATCCTGTCATATCCAGAGCAAAATGGAGAATCAAAGGAGATGTCATCATCAGCAACACTACTCTCTGCCCCATTCCACAATGCACAACTCACAATCTGTCATTTCCACAGCAGAATAGAGAATCAATAGACATGGCATCATCAGCATCACTACTCTCTGCCAAATTCCACAATGCACAACTCACAATCTATCATTTCCAGAGTAGAATGGAGAATGAATGGACATGGCATCATCAGCATCACTACTCTCTGCCACATTCTATAATGCACAACTCACATCCTGTCATTTCCAGAGCAGAATGGAGAATGAATAGACATGGCATTATCAGCATCACCACTCTCTGCCATATTTCACAGTGCACAACTCACATCCTGTCATTTCCAGAGCAGTATAGAGAATGAATGGACATGTTGTCATCAGCATCACCACTCTCTAGTACATTCCACAATGCACAACTCACTCTCTGTCATTTCCAGAGCAAAATAGAGAATGAATGTACATGGCATCATTACCATCACCACTCTGTGCCACATTCCACAATGCACAACTCACTTCCTGTCATTTCCAGAGCAGAATAGAGAATGGATGGATGTGGCATCATCACCATCATGACTCTCTGCCACATTCCACAATGCATAACTCACAATCTGTCATTTCCAGAGCAGAATAGAGAATGAATGGACATGCATCATTAGCATCACCACTCTCTGCAACATTCCACAATGCATAACTTACTTTCTGTCATTTCCAGAGCAGAATGGAGAATCAATAGACATGGCATCATCAGCAGTGCCACTCTTTGCCACATTCCACAATGCACAACTCACTTCCTGTCATTTCCAGAGCAGAATAGAGAATGAATGGACATGGCATCATCAGCATCACCACTCTTTGCCACATTCCACAATACACAACTCACTTCCTGTCATTTCCAGAGCAAAATAAAGAATGAATGGACATGGCAGCATCAGCATCACCACTCTTTGCCACATTCCAAAGTATACAACTCACAATCTATCATTTCCAGAACAGAGTGGAGAATAAGTGGACATGGCATCATCAGCATTACCACTCTCTGCCACATTCCACAATGCATAACTCACTCTCTGTCATTTCCAGAGCAGAATGAAGAATAAATGGACATGGCATCATCAGCATCACTACTCTCTGCCACATTTCACAATGCACAACTCACAATCTGTCATTTCCAGAGCAGAATGGAGAGTGAATGAACATGGTATCATCAGCATCACCACTCTCTGCCACATTCCACAATGCACAACTCACAGACTGTCATTTCCAGAGCAGAATGGAGAAAGAATGGACGTGGCATCATTAGCATCACCACTCTCTGCCACATTTCACAATGCACAACTCACAAACTATCATTTCCAGAGCACAATGAAGAATGAATGAACATGGCATCATTAGCATCACCACTCCTTGCCATATTCCACAATGCACAACTCACAAACTGTCATTTCCACATAAGAATGGAGAATGAATGGGCATGGCATCATCAGCAGTTCCACTCTTTGCCACATTCTACAATGCACAACTCACAGACTGTCATTTCCAGAGCAAAATGGAGAATGAATGGACATGGCATCATCAGCATCACCACTCTTCATTCCATGATACACAACTCACTTCCTGTCATTTCCAGAGCAAAATCGCAAATGAATGAACATGGCAGCATCAGCATCACCACTCTCTGCCATATTCCACAATGTACAACTCACAATCTATCATTTCCAGAGAAGAATGGAGAATAAATGGACATGGCATCATCACCATCACCACTCTCTGCCACATTCCACAATGCACAACTCACATACTGTCATTTCCAGAGTAGAATGAAGAATGAATGAACATGGCATCATTAACACTACCACTCTCTGCCACATCCCACAATACACCACTCACTCTCTGTCATTTCCAGAGCAGAATGGAGAATGAATGGACATGGCATCATCAGCATCACCACTCTTCACCACATTCCACAATGTACAACTCACTCTCTGTCATTTCCACAGTTAAATAATGAATGAATGGACATGGCATCATCAGTATCACCAATCTCTGCCACATTTCACAATGCACAACTCACAAACTGTTATTTCCACAGCAGAATAGAGAATGAATGGACATGGCATCATTAGCATTACTACTCTCTGCCACATTCCACAATGCACAACTTACTTCCTGTCATTTCCAGAGCAGAATGGAGAATGAATGGACATAGCATCATCAGCATCACCACTCTCTGCCACATTCCACAATGGACAACTCACTTCCTGTCATTTCCAGAGCAGAATGGACAATCAATAAACATGGCATCATCAGCATCACCACTCTCTGCCACATTTCACAAAACACAACTCACTTCCTGTTATTTCCAGAGCAGAATGCAGAATGAATGAACATGGCATTATCAGCATCACCACTCTCTGTCATATTCCAAAATGCATAACTCACATCCTATCATTTCCAGAGCAGAATGGAGAATGAATGGACATGTCATCATTAGCATCACCACTCTCCGCCACATTCCACAATGCACAACTCACTTTCTGTCATTTCCAGAGCAGAATGGAGAATGAATGGACATGGCAGCATCATCATCACCACTCTTTGCCACATTCCACAATGCACAACTCACAAACTATCATTTCCAGAGCAGAATGAAGAATGAATGAACATGGCATCATTAGCATCACCACTCTCTGCCATATTCCACAATGCACAACTCACTTCCTGTGATTTCCAGAGCAGAATGCAGAATAAATGGATATGGAATCATCAGCATCACCACCCTCTGCCACATTCCAAAATACACAACTCACTCTCTGTCATTTCCAGAGCAGAATAGAGAATAAATGGATATGACATCATCAGCATCACTACTCTGTTATATTCTACAATGCACAACTCACATACTGTCATTTCCAAAGAACAATGCAGTGATATCAGTCAAATTCTTCTATACATTTGCTCCATGACAACTCACTTGCTAAATTCCCTCAGTGGAATGACAATGATTAGGATATAGATATATTCAACTTTTATGAAATACATAATTCATATGAAATATATCTCACCCAAAAGTGTGGAAACCATCTTGCTAGTTTTCTAGGCTGCAGAATGTCCATGCTGTGTACTGGAAGTGCAGATTGATGCAACTTGTCTATATCAGATACAACACTTTTTTCCCATCATGCATCAGACTCTCTCAGAATAATATTCAACTTTCAGCACTCACTCTTGAACTGCATATCTAATGCAAAGTGCTATGCTTGTTTCCTGGGCAGTAACAAATAGCATTTGCAAAGCCTCATCATTCAAAGCTCCAGCAGTATCTTTCAGCAGTATGTCACATCTCTCATTCGAGTTGTGCATTCCTTATATGCATGCAAATTCCATCAGCTATATCATTTGAATGTAGAATAAATACCTCCAATCCGAACACTATATTTTGGTGCATGTTTCATTTGGGAGAGACGGCCCCATACATTAGCATTGTCAAAAATTCCATCCATGAGGCCATATGCCTTTGCTACCCTGTCCTCTCGTGGCAGCTTTTGGTCATCTCTGGATAGTTTACCCATGGCTACAGCCAATAATGCATCAAACTTAGTGAATAACACAATAACAGGCACTGGACATGTTGTGAGCTCGCAAAAAACCTTGCCAAAAAATAAACTCACCATTTCTTGTATCGCACTCATCAAAAAACATTTCCTCAGAGCGTTGGATTGCCCGATCCAATTTATCCATTGGGACACAGTACCTATACAGAGTCGCAACTCATCAATGACTACTTCCCACACTGTTCAAGCTCTTACCAGATGGCATGAATCCGTTTCTTGAGATATGTAGTGCTTGCACGATCAGCAATGAACTCCTTCAGTTGTTGACATTCATCTACGGAACCAGCCTCGAAGCCCCGCGAGTCATGGAAAACGAATTTGTCGTTGCTCCGGAAAATCAATTCATTCTCGATCGCATGCTCTCCGCGCTAGAATGCATTTATAAAGATCCGCGCCATGTCCGACTCTAGTATGTAGTGGTGCTCACCCCCCTGGATCCCTCGACCTGGGTCAGATCGATCTAGTCGCACAGTGTGGTGAACAAGTCCTTCATATGCATCCAACCGGGCACGCACCTTGTTGCCTTCCCCATCATAGACCTCTGGGTTTTCGGTAGTGTTACAGATCGCGCGGAGAATAGTCGTCTTGCCAGCGTTCGCCCGCCCAATGATCAGGATCCTGAAGCGGCCAAATTTCTCTCGGATGTTTTCAAAACCGCCTGTTGTCTTGTTTGCCTCCATGTCTTGATTCTAAGCGCGACGGATATTGTTGAAGCAACTGTGGAACGTAGAGTTGAAGCAGTAGTCACCGTGAGGGCGAGGGAGGAAGTGGAACAAGCGTCACTCGATCGATCGCCGCATCTACTTCCGACATCCGCTTCCAGTGGGTGGTCCAGGCTCGTCCGCCGCTTGATGCCAGGCTTCTTCCGGAGGTCTGCCAGGGCATTACTTACCATGGCTTGTGCGGCTGTTCCCAACTTACACAGTGACAGCCAGTACATGTACTCACGGTTCGTTCAAGGCCGAGGCATTCGGAGAAATACCCAACGGCTCCCACGGCTCACTAGCACTCTCAAGCTCTCTCTCCCTCGTCGTCATCAGGCCCTGCCACTTTGCATCAATGTCGGTGTGCTGCAACTGTTGTGTGTCCCCGTTACGCCAAGAACACACAACAGTCGCTGCACGTCGTCGCTTCGTTCTCGCTCATCCTCGTCCTCATCTTCGTCCTCGCCTTCACTCTCCCTCACGACGCGCACACATGCACGCCCTTTTTCGCTGTCGCTCCAGTGTGCATGCACGCAGTCTGATCAGGCACACATGCACGTCCACGCCCTCCCACCTTGCCCCTTCGGCCCCCATGTCCACACGTTCAAGTGACGGTCGACAGAGTTTGTGGCGCATACCGTTCTCCAACCAAGGGTGCCAATCTTGGATCCTACCCACAATGATAAGAGCCATTTGCTCATTCTGGAGATGTTCGAACAACGCCGACTCAGCATCAAATTTTAGGACATTCATTTCATTTCGAGCCAAGAAAAGTACGTTTCATTCCAGCGCCTACATAATGCTAAAGGCTTGCATCATTCGCTTGGGGTCGACTTGTACTCAGTGTGTGGTTCTGACGTGCAACTCACGACTTATCCTGCTATCTTTTTGGCACTCCCCTGGACCATGCACAGATAGCTATTGATCGCAGGTTTCGTTCTTGGGGCTTTCCACCCGACAGCAACAGTACTCGCTCGCCAACTATCTCTAATCGTGATACCTGGGACCAAGGAAATGGCGTGGCAACGGGGACGGAGTCGGGGGACGGGAGATATTCCGCTGGAACCAGAGCACGCGCCGCCAAAGTATCGGCGGAAGGCACAGGGGCAGGTACATGAACGGGCGAGATTGACAAAGTGTCTCAGAGTCTCCCCGGAGTCGTGCCCGCGCGGCCGCCAGAGGAACCAGTGAACCCGACCGACACGCCGGTTGAGGGGAGGATCTGGGCTCACGAGTCATCCAGCATTCCTCCCCCTGTTGCCCTACGTTTCCGTCATGATACTGAATCGCAACGACAGTGCGTGATGGTGGAGAGAAAAATAAGTAATCAGGCGGATGATCGAACGCGTCATTCCGTTGAGTGGGCGCTTTTCTTTCTACCTTGGTGCGGACGATGTGTTTGGTCAACCCGAGCACTCTTGCTCGCCGTTCAGCGCTCAGCTCTCGCAAACCTCCATACTTGATATCCATTGATCATGAAAAGATAACGAAAATCGTCAGTGCAGTCGTAATAAGTCATAAAAAGTCTCCAATAAGAGTATCTATAAAGACGTGGGGTATGTATGATAAGCAAACTAAAGATCCAAGTCCGAAAGAATCCAACGAAACGAAAGATGATACATCACCGACCAAATACCGAACGACTGCTCACCCCCAAGCCCTGCTGCTGCTCAAAGCTCCTCTTCCGCAACCGCCCGTTCTCAGAAGGGAGTGACAACCCCGCCTTCAGACTGAGCGCGCTCGCGTTCTTCTTGCCGTCCAGCGAAAACGCCACGTTCACGCTCGGCATGCTCAGTCGCCGGATCCACCCTTTTGGTTTCTCGGGCCGTAGCAGAATCGGCGGTTCGGGCGGGCGCAGGTCGCGAGGCGACGGGATCGTGTCCGATATCTTGTACTTGGACACCGAGCACG